>CM051506.1:7904203-7926949 GCA_028031935.1 Paedocypris micromegethes
AAAAAAAAAAAAAAAAGACTTTTCCCGGTAACTCACGATCACATGATTTAGCTCATAAATAGTGTCCAGTACCTTCAGCACCCTGCAGATGGCGATATTGCATCGTCCACCCAAGAAATGTACATTTACTCAAGTACCCCACTGGTGTAGAAGTAATGTACCTGTAGCATCGGGGGTTTCAGCAAAAGGTGTGCCGAGACCAGTTCCACCCCCACCAAGCAGCCGACTTTCTGATTCGTCGAGAGGGGCACGGGGCGGTAACTCGGGAGGTAAAGATTCGAGTTGAGGAGAGCCCCCAACTCCTCCATAGCACACTGAAAAGGAAAACACAAAACACACATTATACACTGTACCATGTTACAAAAAATTCCAATATCCATTCCTTTTTGTTTCACTTTATTTCGAATGTATTTTCCCGGTCATAATGAGAACAACATCATCTGTTAAATGCTTACCTTGAGACAGGCGGTCACTGAACTCTGGGGTCCCGCTGAGATCAGTAAGAGCACTTCCACACACTCCCTCAACATCCTCCTGCTCACTGATCAGTGATATGTGGAAAACAAACACATTTTAGTAGGTTTTTACTTTTTTTTTTATTTTTATTTTTTTTCGAAGCCCATTACTACACGTAGAGAATAAAACACCCTACCTCAAGCAAATGGCGTTTCTGATGTCGCTGAGCCAAGCTCTCATCTGAACGGCATCTCTGGCCTCGATCACGTACTGCACCTGACCCTCCAACTGAGAACAATACCAACAGCTAAGTGCCAACAGCACCAGTAACTGCCACATTCACATGGCAATGGAAGATGCACTTTTGAAATGTCAATTTATAGTTAGCGTTCTGAAGTGTGACCCCAATCAAAAAACTTGTTCAGTTAAAATACCAAATTCACCATAAATGTAGGTGAGGGTTCAATGTATGTGTAATCAGATATTAATTAGTTGTTGTGATGGAAAAATAAGGACAAAATGATAAAAAACAAACATACTGACATGTAGATGTTAAGTGATTTATATATATATAGATACATACACACAAATGTATACATTATATTTAAGTTTCACCTGTAGCAGGAAGGTGTTCTCTTTGTCTGGCACCTCGATCGCTGTGGTGCTTCTCACATCCACAATAGAGCAGCATGGAATTGTCAGTCTGGGCTTAGACGCCTACAAAAACAAGAGGAAATTTAGCATAATACTGCATATGTTCAATAGTTCCGTTTATGGCAACTTAAAATAAAACAAATACAATGTTCACTCACTTTAGGTGGGATGTAAAACTCCAGGAAATACTCTAGCCCTCCGTCTCCGACTTCCTTGTCTCGCTCTTTCAGGACCAATCGGCACTTGTGCCAGCGCATTCCTCGTCCACCAATGGCTCCGCCCGCAGCTGGAGAATGTGCTGATGCGGTGTTGTCAGTGTTGTGGTGCAGCAGTCCAAAAGAAAAGCCGGGGAAGCCATGAGTGCTGCCGAACTCATCTGAAGATGAGCAGACGGTCACGCCACCCTCTCGTACCAGTCTGCCCGCGTTCCTGAGTGCATTGGCACTGCTAGGGGGCAAAGCTGAGGGTGAGACCACAGAGGAGGATGGAATCATGGTGGACAAAATTGACGGTGGGGAACGAGACAATCGCAGTTTCTCCAGACGGTGACTCCATTTCTCCTTCTCCCCATCCCCGTTGCTCCGTCGCCAGTCACGCGCTTCTGAGAGAGAGAGCGAGGTGGCGCTGCTGGAGGACGACGGGGGCAATGAAGAGGACGAAGAGTGAGGGAGCGAGAGAGGGAGTGAGAGGGAGACAGGGAGAGAAGAAGGAACAGCATGGGATCCAGAGTTCCTCTTGCCATCCTGAAGGCCTGTAGTGTAGCTGTAACTTGAAGGCAGAGGAGCAGCGTTACCCGAGCTGCAGTTCTGAGGAGAGTCACTGGAGGAGCTTCGCCAGTGCAAGATGCCTCGCACGCTCCCTCGCACGCTGCGGCCCACACTCCGCAGGGAGAATCGCTTTTTGAGTTTGTTTTTGGAGTGACTCCCCAATGGTGTGCCATTGCCTTTAGACGCAGAGCTTCCTGGTGTTTCAGAGCATGCTGGTGTCTGGCTGGCTGACTCGTCTTCTCCCTCGTTGTCCTTTTCCAGTATGTCTGTCTCTACGTCATCACCAGCCACAGGTCCGGCCCAGCTGTCCTCCTCTTCTTCCAGGTCCTTGTAGCCATGTTGATTGTGAGAACAGTGTTTGACTATAAGACCCCTCCCCTCTCTCCGCCCATTGTTTCCACCCATGGAGGAAGAGCATGATGAAGAGGATGAAGGAGGGAGCACCTGTGTATGAGCATACGAGTCTTGAAATCCGGTTGCGCTGTGGAATCTCTCCGTGGCTCGGACGTCCTGTCCATAGGGAGTGGAGGCTGGCTTTGGCGTAGGCCGCAGGTGAGCAGAGCTGGAGAGCGCTGGAGCCTCGGGTGGAAACAGAGGTGGAGATGTTGCATCCTCCTCCAGCGAGGTGGCATCTGATTGGCCAACCCAGTTCACCGTACCCTCCCTGCTCACGCCGGTTCCCTCAAGTTCACTTTCAAAATGTCTAACAAATCTGTCGGTAAAACGGCGACAAAAAGCAGCTGCGGAATCAGGCGAATAGTGTGGGTTCTCTTGCAAAAAGGCCCGGAAATGTCGGGCAAAGTCTCCAGCAGCTACACGAGCATGGAGCTCACAGAACTCGGTCCAGCTAAGGCAGGGTGATGGAGACGGGGTGGGCGTGTCAGACAGCGATGACAGCGGCTGACTAGTGGTTGCTGGAGGGGGCAGAGGTGGGGGTCTGGTAGAGAGGGGCAAAAGAGATGGAGAAGGAGGAGAGGGTGAAGGTGATGGGGAGGGAGGAAGGGGAGATGAATTGGCCGCAGCCCGCGGACTTGGTGGAGTTAGGAGGGAGCCATTCATGACTGACTAAAAAGTTGTCGATTTATGAACAAAATATTGAAAATGGATCGAGTGATCCGTGAGATCTACATAAATATGGGAGGCTGCATGCTTTAGTCATTGGGCTTGAATGGTTGAATTAGAGACACGTATTTGGAAAACCTGACCCACGATTGTGTCTTAGTTCTGATCAATAGAGCCTCTCATGCATTCCATTGGATTGTCAAGACCAAGAGAGAAATCTGAAGATTTTGTAACGTTCATATTATACATAGAAATGATGTGCAGGATTAGTATCTGGATGAGTGACGATTTGTTCTCGGATGTTCACTGCGGGAATCCTGCATTAGACGTTCATGACCTGTAATGAAGAAAGAGACAAAAAGAATAGCAAACTGAGTGATTACTACTTATACACTAAAATAAACGTACAGAATTAAATAGAAGTTGTTTGAAACAGATATTTTCAAATTCCAGATTTCTCAAATTTCTCAATTGTTTTTATTTACAGTAATTGCAGAATGCTTGATATATAGTAAATGCAAAAACTCTCTCATCATTTCATTGATAAGGAGGTTGCTCTCATTACTACTTTAACATTATGAGGATACAGTATTTAGAACCTGGTTTTCAACAGAAAAGTCTAAAATATGTGAATGCATTTTGCCCTGATCAAATCAACTGGTAGAAATATTTTACAATTATTATGCACACAAAACAATTGGAACAACCTGTAATTTAATTTCACGCGAGACGTTTGAGTCGTATTGGCGTTAATTGTAATGCGTGTTTCGAGACGCAGGAATCAATATTCACATGACATGTAAACAACAGTCTGAGAACAAACGTCCCATGTGAATATATCACAAATCTTCCAAAAAACAAGCACTGGCGGTACCCGAGTGCAAAAACTCCGCTTTTGAGTTAAACTCGTTCGGTCGAGGAGGTAGTAACGATGCTGAAATGACGTTAATGTGTCCGGATGACACTCGCCATCACCAGGCGGAATGTAACTTGAGGCCGGTGTAGTTGGCAATAAAAAAAAAAAAAACAACAACACCGCAATCTGGACGGCCTGTTCTGTGCGTTTACAACAAAAGAACACTGTCAGAAGCCTTTTAACACCAGACTTCGCCGTATTATCTATTTAACACCTCGTTGGATTTCAAAACAACACGTTCTCATAATGTCAACACACGGAGCTAACTCGCGTTAGCTAGTCAACATTAGCACACGAAAACGATGGCTAGCTTTGTAACGATCTCCTGCGATGTATAGGAAAAACGACCCGGCCACTCACCTTTTTTGCACACTTGTGTTCGCTGGTGTGAAAGAAAGAGTCCAGTGTGCAAATGTTGTCTTGGCTAACCAGGCGCTAACTAGCTTAACCAGCAGTGCTAACAAATGACCAAGTTCGAGCTGCTAGTCAGCTAGGCGGCTGTATTGCTAAGCAGACAGTCTGTCTCGCAATGTTGACGGTCAAATTCATTCCTCTTTGTCTGGATGTCTTTCGTTGATGCTGGTGTTATCTATAAATCGTTTGATATAATAATTCGTGTCCGAGGCTTTAGCGGCGCTTGTTGCGGGGTTGTGCACATTTGCTGCCTGCTGTTCCTATCAGTCTCTCGCGATACAGTGGGATCATGAGGAGAGGGAGTCGGTTGGGGGGACACAGGGAGGGAGGGGGGGGTCGGAGGAAGAGGGATGAGGACGATTTTGGGGGGAACTGCATTCGTAAAAAACAACGATTCGTGTCGCTGAGACTTTTTTTTGCATATCGGTGGAAGTGTTCAGTCAGTTTAAACGCACTCAGGTATTGGAAAGAAAGTTCTGGCTATGGATCATAATTCACATTAACTGATTTAGTATCACTGATATTGAATAGAGCGCATTAACGCTCTGATATTCACACATGACTATAGGATTATTCTAAAAAAAAACACTGACAGCCGTGCAGAATTGAATAGGTATACACAGGAAGTCTGTGTACAGAATATAAATATAATAGAGAATATTGCACACGGTAATATACTGTACTGGTATTACACTTATTTTTATAGGTTTGTACTATTTCAGGTTCACATCCATATGTCAATTTGCACTCTTTATTCGCATTTGAAACAGCTTTACTTTGCACAGACAAAAGCATTTCTAACAAAAAAATATGTTTTTCTTGTTACTTATATGTTACTAAACTTATATCCGTTTTTGCCTCGCTGTCTGTACATGTCAGCATCTCGCAAACGCGCGCGTGCATCTGTGTACACGTCAATCTCATTCACGGGCAAACGTCAGTAGGGTGTTGTGTTTACTTGTATTTACATCAAAAAGGTAAGGAATTCGAGCTTGAAATTGCGATAATGCGCGAATAAACACACACCAGGCTTTACGACTCGAAAATTTTACAAGTCTCGAGCACAATAGCAAACACCATATTTATGATTGGGTTTTCTATATTTAACGTTTATAAAATGGCATCCGATATGCTTATGAGTAAAAAAAAATGTAAATAATAATAATAATAATAATAATAATAATAATAATAATAATAATAGGTATTGCTCTTTTGGGCCGGATGTCCACATTTTTTTTCTCACGAGGCCCCATCGGAAAAATCAAATGCCCACCCCTGATCTAGTGTGACTTAATAAACACACTTCCATCTGTGTGATATTGCCAACAGTACTGTGCTTGTAATGACTGAGATCCAGAAAGATCCAGATGGGTCCAGAAGGGTCAAGACTGCACTTGTGGGGTGTTGGGTTAATGTCTAGCAACTGCTCAAGAACTACAACAGAAAGGCTTTATCTGATCACTTGAAGCTGAGAAAATTAAAGCGTATTATATTGTACTGTGTTTTTAAACCACAATTTAAACATCAGTATATTAAAATATTTAAACATCAGATATTTTCTGAGACTTAACATATTAGGTATTTTAAATAATAATAATTTTTCATGATTAATTTGGAATAAAATATTGATATTTAATCTGCTGTTGATTTAGTTACCGTAATTCTTTCAATTAGATTTTTTTTAAAACATCTAAAAGATTAAGTCATGGTTCTTTGTGCACACTGATTAGTGAATTAGTGAAGCCAGTTAAACATGGATAAGCATATTATTTAATTTAACATAACGTTTGTGCATTTTCATTACTTAGTCAAACTTTAAAACACTTCGAAATTTTAAAAACGATTTAACGATTTAAAATCAATTTTGAAAAATTTCAGTCAATGTTTCAGTGATTCAATCAGTTTCTTGTTTCGGGGTTTCAAACAAAGATTTGTTCTTTCTTTCCGTTTCTTGTCAACGGCGCCATCTATTGACAGGCTTAACAAAACACCGTGATTTCTGTTATTACTACGTTGATAAACAGTACTTTTCATTAGAAAAAAAAATGTTACGTTATTTTTGTAGAAATGTTGACATTTTTATAAAACTCAAATTGTATTCAGGCCAGCAGCATGAAAACAAATCGTGGTTTTACAATATTTTTTCTTCCACAGCATTATTAAATGATCATATTAGGCTGTTCGGTGGTCCAGGTCCAGTGGTGCGGAACTGGACCTGCCATCCAGGTTCGGTAGGTTCTACACGAGTTTACTGTTCGGAACAAGACACCGAACCCCACGTTTCCCCGGGCGCCTACGGCTCAAGGCTGCCCACTACTCCGGGTTTGTGTTCACTTTACTGTGTGTGTAACTTGCCTAGATGGTTAAATGCAGAGCACGATTTTGATGTGGGTTATGGGCCATGTATTAACAAACTTACTCACTTTATTGACTTATAAAATATACAGAGGAATCGTTGATATGACTTACAGGTTACTATAAACAGAAAACGTGCAGTGACTGAATCCGTAAAACCAAATGTTTCAGACACACAAAACAACTTGCAGCAAACTTAGAGATGGAAGCAGTAGCTGAAAGAAGAGCCAGTGGTGACGAAATTCCCTTCCCATCATGGTCTCTCTCCTGAAACCCCCGCGCGCTCCTCACGCCCCTCTTCGCCGATGACGTAGGTGGATCATTTCCGGCGACTGCAATCTGTTGTTGAATGTACCGTTCTGTCCAGATTCGGGATGGTACTCGTCAAGCAATAGTGAGTGGCTTTTACACCCTATTTAAATACACTTGCCCAACAGCTCTATGGCTTCCGCGTGACGTCCGACATCCATATTGCCATATAGCCGTTAAAAGCAGCGACATGTAAGCCCGTGATTTGCATGTGCGGGTTGGCGTTAGCCGCCTAGCATTTTCCGATTCACCGACAGTGGATTTAATAAACGGCACATGAACGAATACCGTTATTCCTCTGCGCGTAACACGACTCGAGTGCATGACACTGCGCGCGCCAGGTCCCGGCCGTTAAAGCGCTGTCGTCTCGGGAAATAAAGCCGCTAACGGCACGCCCGTTATAGAAGCGATGCCGTGGCCACGATACGAGCGAATGAATGATTACCGGTGCCCATTTGACCTCTTTCCACCTCTTTGTGTTCCAGTCAGGTGCTGTTGCCATGTTCAGTAGAAGAGGTAAGATCGAACACACCAGCAGTGTCGTGTCATCTACGATCATAGCTCATGATCGGCTCTTTGCTTTAGCCTTTTCTCCAGTAAACATTTGGACATGTTTGCCTCAGCAAACATTTGTTATTTGTTTCCATTGTATTGGGAGCTTGAGAACAGTTGCTATTAGTTACTTATGTAACACGCTCACCCCTCCCAGTACCAGGTCGGCCAACTGTACTCGGTTGCAGAGGCCAGTAAGAACAACACCGGGGGTGGAGAAGGGATCGAGGTCCTCCGGAATGAACCGTACGAGAAAGACGGCGAGAAGGGCCAGTACACCCACAAGATCTACCACATACACAGGTACAACACACAAGCACGCGCACCAGACACCGCTTGTGTATGCTAACATGACAGATAGACAGACCGATAGATAGATTCTTACAAAATCAATTCCGTGGCTAAGCAATGGCTACAAAGGATTTCTTAATTGCATTTTTAAGGGCCCATGAACTTTGAGGCTGCCCAGAGATCAGTTTCTTTAAATATTATCTTTATTAAAGTCTTTCACATAAATTAAATTTTTTTTGTATGTCACCAAGAGCTTGTCCAATTTTATTGCCCTTGTTGAATAATAAAGGATATTTATTAATTCTATATTCTATTCCTTCAATTTTTTATAGGGCCTAAATCTGCGACTACCAAAACAATGGTCCTGTTTGAAATATACAAATTTTACTGTAATAATGGGATTTTACTACTTGGCTTCTGTATTATGACTTGTGTTTTAAGCTAAATAAATGTAATAAATTGTAGTAACACTTCTTGTGATCCTCTACAGTAAGGTTCCTGGTTTCATCCAGATGTTCGCACCAGAAGGAGCGCTGGTTTTTCACGAGAAGGCCTGGAACGCCTACCCATACTGTCGCACTAGTCAGTAAACATTTCTTTTGTTCTGTTTGAATATATATATAGACTAAAATAACTAAACTATAATTATGATTTAAAACATATCACTTTGTTCATATACATTTTTTTTTATCATAAATTATCCTTTCATTTGTCTTGACCTACAGTAAGTAACTAAAACCTTTCTGTTTTCCGCGCCTGAACTGAATGTGGGATGCTGCAGTTGTCACAGTGAGTGTCACCTGATTTCTATAAATCTATGTTTTACTGTGTAACGTCTTGTTGTCTAAAGTGCCACAATACTGATTTGCAGAACGAGTACATGAAAGATGATTTTTTCATTAAGATTGAAACCTGGCACAAACCAGACATGGGCACAACTGAAAATGTAAGTGTACAGGGTCGGTTGGATTATATTTTATTATTTGATTATTTTCATATTTGAATGTATTAAAATAATAATATTTTACTCTTATATAGCCTCATAGTCTTCCTTCTGAAGAATGGGAGGAGACGGAGATCATCCCGATTGACATCGCAGATCGCTCTCAAGTGGATGATGTGGTGAGTTGAGATAAAAACTACGTTAGTGACCAACGCTCGTGGACCAAAAGGTTTGTTTTCTGGCTTAATCTAACATCATTCATCCCTCAGGACTACAAACCAGATGAAGATCCTGCCATCTATCACTCTGAGAAGACTGGCAGAGGACCTCTGGGACCGGAATGGAAGGTTTGTGAGTGGCAACACGCTCTCAGAGGCTTGTGTGTAAGAGGGTCAATAGGTCACCAGGACACTTTAGCTGAAACCTATTAGCTTTAACAGTTCATTTATTTTCCTCTTTCTTTATTTACCTGAATACAATGTTTCATGTTTTTCCAAAAATACAAATTAGGAACACAATTAGTGGTTTAGTAGCTCTAACAGTGTGTTCAGTCTTAAAAAGTTACATTCTAATAAATGCACTTAAATCTTGTTTTTTTTTTTTTTTTTTTTTAATTTTTGTTTACTTGGTCACTTTTTTCACCCACTTTTTCACCCATTTTTATTTTTAAAATATGGTATATAATATTTGGCAAAAATTAGAAACAGTATAATAAAGCATAAAATTGGAATGTCTTGTTTTTATTTTTATTAGATGCTCAATTTAGTTAGACATTAGAACGAGTACACAATTTACAAAGTTTTATTAAAAAGATGATATCACACCTGTTTTAAATCTGTCACTGTTTTTTATATTTTAATTATTATGTTTGTGCATCATTTTGTACCCATTGTTGTTTCTTCAGAAAGAGCTTCATAATGGGAACTGTCCCTTCATGACGGCTTACAAACTGGTGACGGTTCATTTCCGCTGGTGGGGACTTCAGGGTCGAGTGGAGAACTTTATTCATAAGGTTTATTTTCTCTTCAAATATTCATTTTTACGATGCTGATAACACTAAATGTTTTGCAATATTTACTGCTACACAATATAACTTGAGATTTATTTTATATTTTCAAATAATTTTTGTTCATGCTCCAATTCATAATGTTTTTTTTCTATAGTATTTCTCATGTTGATGTAAGGTTTTTTTTTTTATGACTGTGTGTACATACAAATGTCTATTTAATTCATAGAAAATACAAAAATGTCTGTCGCGTTTTTTTACGGCTCAAGCTCGATTTAAACACAAGTTCACTAGATCAAATTTAAAAAAATGAAATAAAACTGTATGAAAATGTTTGTACATGGGATATTTCCAGTCTCCCTCATCCAAACACTCTCGTCTTAACACTTTTTTCTTTTGCTTTGGAGTAGCAGGAAAAAAGACTCTTCACCAATTTCCACCGGCAGCTGTTCTGTTGGCTGGATCGCTGGGTGAACCTCACGATGGATGACATTCGTAGGATGGAGGAAGAGACGCAGCGGGAGTTGGACCAGGTCAGTGCTCGGGCCGTGCAACTTCTCTGAATAAATCCAAACATTAAACCGAAAACGTTCTGTGTCTGCAGATGCGCAACGAAGGCTCCGTGCGAGGGATGAAAGCAGGAGAGGACTAGACACGGCACTGAAACCACAGATGAAACACAATGGGGCTACTTTTCATTTGACCTCCTCCAGTCCTCCTGGCCAATCACAACGTGCCACATCATCAAGCCCTTCTGAGCAGGAACCTCATCCCTTACCCAGGACATGCCCATTACCACCAGCGTGAATGTGTTAGTGTGAATGTGCAGGGTCGTGCAGTTAGACTTTAAACCTCATCATTTGCTGCCAAATTCTAAGGGAGTCACTTCAGTGACATCAGCTTTTGTTTTTTTTTAAGATTTTAACTGTTTAATGGTTTTTGGTTCATTTTGCAACCATTGGCTTTTTATCGAATGCGCTATTGGATTTACAAAATCCCAAGAAGAGTCTGAGGAACCATTTCGCATCGTGTGTTTTGATCACAAATGACGAGTCATTTTATTTCCTAATTTTGTTCGATTTGTCAAATTGTTTTGGAGACAAATGTTGGTGGTGATGTTCATCCTAAGAGGTGGACGCATCAGTGACTGGAGACTTCCTCACGAAGCTCTCTGGTCAGTTCTAGTGGTCTTCTGGTTTGGTCCAGCGTGGATGTCATCGATAACAAGTGGATCATTTCATGTCATAAATTGAACGGCAGAGCCTTGAATCCCCCCAAACTGATACCCGAACCCCGACTGACACCAAGACCACACACCTCCACTTGAAGGACGATCGGAATTTTTGGATAGTGAATTTCAATTTACAAAACTGTAACTACAAATAAACAGAAAACATTGACTACCACTTTGTGATTTGTTTTTATTCCTATTATTATTAACGTCTGGGCGTTAACATAGTTATACAGTCCAGTATTTTAAAGTCCAATGTCGCCACCTAATGGATGAGTAATGACATGCAAGCAAAAAAAAAATCAATTCAAGAATTGATATTTTTTTTAATTACTGACCCTTAATTCTACATTCAAACACCCAGAGCACACGGTAATTTTATTCAACGCGCCGGAACATGACATTAATTCTTACACATTTAATTTTTATTAAAAATGCCGAAATCCTGAATATTTATGGTGAAACGTTTCTAAAGTAAATCAAAACAATGAAACGAAACCCTGTAAAAATGCAGCACGTATGAGAAAAGGCGTGTACAAATGAATGACCCAATTATGTGCATGTTTGAAAAAAAACAAATCAAGCATGTGTCTTGTAGATCAGGTTCAGTTTGTTTTGCCGACAGAGGAAAGGGTGGCACGGCTTGTGTGTAGCCGCACGTGATTCCGACAGGTGTAGGCGTCTTTAAAGCTCCGCGGACAGACCGGACAGTCAAACATGCGCAGCTGCAGATGGACGCGGCTGTGGTTCCTCAGGGTCCCGTCGTTGTTGAAGCACTTCCCGCATTGTTCACAGACGAAGGGCTTTTCCCCCGTGTGAATGAGCATGTGCACCTTCAGCCGCGAATGGTGAGGAAAGCGCTTTCCACAATGAGGGCAAACGTGATTCCTCGGACAATTGTCTCTTCCTCGTCCTCTTCCCTGACGCACTTCCTGAATGAAGGCCGCGTGACGTATGGGAACCATGATGTTGCCGTAGTGACCGTTGCTCCCGGAGTCTGTGTTCTGATGCGAGATGCTGTAGCTGGCGTCAGCAGGCGGTTCGGGACAGGTGGTCTTCAATGCTGGGTTGGTTTTGCTGATGGACGTTTTGGGAATTTGAGGCGGTTCAGGAAAGCTTGAGCTGAAAGTTGTCTCCTCAGCCGTGAACGTGTAATGCTGCGTTTGACTGTAGACGGAGGGGTCTGGCCCAGTGGACTGGGGGTCAGGAATGTCTACTGGTTCCTCCTTAATTTCACATGAAAACTCCCGTAAAGTGCATTTTTCAAAACCTGTTTGAGTCAGTGTGTTGTTGACTGGGAGAAATGACACAGCGAGGTCTGATTCGGTGGTGGCGAGGGAACGGCTGTGGAGGTCTTCAAGCTTTGGGCTGGGGAGCCGACTGATGGCTTGACAGGATTCTGTGGTGCTTTCTGACTCGGAGATCCACTTCAGCGTCCCTGGACTTGTTGACACTGGTTTTGATAATGTTGTAATTGTTTGAAAAAAAGGACAATGAAACAAGATTGACATTTAGTTTACATTTTCCTGCAGAAACTAGCTTTGCTATTCTTTGAATGAGATGTCTGCAACTCCAAAGACTGTGGTCCCAGGTAAAGTAAGAAGGAAGTGTAAGTGAAGTTCTTAAATGAACTGCACATTGATGGACCCTGATTTGTTAGTAAGAATTTTGACTGCTAATCTGATTGGTTAAAGCAACCCAATCACAAAAGCAGGTCATCACTGTCACTCCACCCAGTGATTGTTGGTGTGACTTCAACCAGAGAGATTGTTGCATCAAAATAGTGACACGGATTTAGTTTGTTATTTTAGGCTTTTTAAGTATAATGTTCGTTCGTACATAAGCGCAAACAGACGGACAAAACAGAGACGCAAATCTAGTATAGAACAACAAATCCGTTTCGTTGCACGTCGTTTTATAATCAGACGTATCAAACATGTAAAGATTTAGGTAGAAAAAGAGCAGCCTGAATAGTGTTTTTAATTCTATTCAACACAACGGGGCTGGTGCAAAAATTGATACCTGCTATTATGAAGCGTAGATAATTATCTAACATTAAATAGTGAACAAAAACGAACCTTTTGGCAGGACGATCTCCTCCTCAAACTCCTGCAGTCTCCTTCTGAGGAGCTGATTGTCTTTCTGCAAGCTGTCCACATCTTTCTCGTACTGCATGAGAGTGCCGCCGATCATGTCCATGATTTCATCCAGTGCCGTCATCAGACGCTCCGTCAGAAACGTGTTGATGACTTGAAGCTTGGTCATTTTAAGTCAAATTCGCAATTCACTTACAAAGCTGGGTTTAAAGGTAGAACATAAATATTTCCGGTCACGTGCGCGTTCATCTCCTTTGTCTGCGACAATAAAGAACGCGAGACTTCTAGCGGCGAGGAGAAAAACTACACGCGTTCTGGAAAAAAACGAGTTTTGATTTGGCATTCATTAATCTGGAATGTAGTGTATAATTTCATAAAAATGTCGAAAGCTCGAAATAGAATAATTTGATTAAAATGGTAAGATTATTTAAATCGATTTATCAATTACTCATCTTTTTCGTTTCAGATTAATCTATGTGATTGCTCAATCTTGTGCAAAGGTCACATCAGGTCAAACGTAACGGCAGTCCGTCTTCACTGCTGTAGGAAACGTTGGAGGAACTCGTGAGTGTTGACGTGAGGGAAATGAAGCAATATTCTAAGCATCAAGAGATACAACAATTACGTACCTTTGTCTGTTCCGGGGTTTTTCATGCAAAGAAATGGCCTCAGAACTGTCAGCAAAAAAGTTTAGCTATATTTGAAGGCAAATTAACAAAATATCAAGGAGGAAAAAAAAAAACCACCAGGAAAAATCATCCGAAAACAACCAAAGCGGCAGAACTTTATTACAACACACGCATCAATTCCCATCAACATTTGCCATGCTTTATGCGCAGGTGCTTCAGAAGTGCAGACGTGGTGTATTCCTTGCGTCCACGGGAAATGATGGTTTTACACATGAGGCACACCGCTTTACTACAATCTCCTTGCTTTAGGGAGAAATACTTCCACGCGGGGCTTGATCTGGCTATCGTCCTCTTTTGCATCTCACAGATTTTACTGTCCCGACAGGCCGAGTTGTTACAGAAGATGTTGTGAAAAATGTCCTGGTCGTTGGGTGGAGAGCTGCTGCGTCCGGACGCTCGGGTCAGAGTTCTGCTGGCCGTGCACCTTATACTTTTCCCTCGGTCCGGGACGTGTGTGTAGGGCTCGTACGTGTCCTCGGCGCTCTGCGTGGCTGGACTGGAGCAGGAGTTTGCGGCTGTGGTCTGGAGTCGCGGGTTAAAGTTGCAGTTCTGGCAGTTTGGTTGTTGGCAGATGTCTTCTAGAGTAGACGCCGAGTCCGTCTGGTCTACAAACGCTTGCAGGTCTTCGTTGTTGTCGCTGTTTTCCTGGGAAAGCGCAGCTGTGTCGATGTCATACTCCGTGTCTTCAGACTTGATGATCAGAACATCGTTTTCCTTCTGGTTCTGCTGGGAATCTTCTATGGATTCTGGCTCTTCTTTATGCTGGGAGATCCATTTGTTGTGTTCAGGGGAGTCTGGCTGTTCTGACTCCAAAGCAACTGTGGAAACATGGGTGAAAGAAGGTCAAATATACATTTTGATTTTTCTATTTTTGACATTACGGTCATCAGTCAGTACAGGAAGAACAATACACTAATACGTGCGGCTCATCCCACGCATGGCTTTATCGTTTATAAGAGCTTTTAGCCGTCTCACCTGCCGCTCCAGCGTTCGTGTGGTCGGGGAAACATCCGGATAGCCGCAGCATTTCTTTCAATTGTTGATTTTCGCGTTTGATTCGCTCCGTTTCCTCCTCGTACTGGCGAACCGTCCTGTGGACCGTATAAACGATCTCCTGCACGGCCGCCATCAGTCGGTTGGTCACGAAAGTATCCAAATTATCCAGGTCAGACATTTTACTACTACGTGAAGACCACTGAATGTAAACAACTACAGGTAACGCAAACGACGTTTGACCGAAAGTTCTGTTACGATCGTCAATACAATGAGACGTCAATGTTGTGAGCGAGCGCCAGCGCCCCCAGTGGTGCGGAGGACGCGCAAGTTTAACGAATGACATTCCGGTTAAATAAAAAGAAAACAGTGCACAAACAAAAAGGCAGGAAACTGCTTTCAAAATGCAAAATTATTTAAGGTGATGATGGTGGGGGTTTTTTTTTTTAATAAAAGTCGCCATTTAAACAGACACAAAGACCAAGGTGAAAAAAGTAGAATTGCGTGTGCGTGTGTGTGTATATAATACAGCACTCTAAACAACCCAGAAGCGGAACAGTTTTATTCTTAAAACTCTTATTTAGCTTAACCGCTTTATCAAACATTCTCAAAATGAACAAATATGCAAAAATATTTTCTTTTTGGAACTTGAGGAAATTGCTCACCCCTGAGACAGCCCTGAAACAGTCCAACAACAGTCTAAAATCTGGAAGAGCATTTTAGAAGAGAAGAGCAGCAAACTACATTTATTTCAACTAAACACTGTGAAATAAAGCGTTTGAAAGTTCCATGGCAAACAGCTTCATCAGTGCATTCTCAAACATTTGTATTTACTGACATGTTTCAGAACGAGTTTGATATTCATATTCATCATTTCGTTTTGAAAATGTAAAACAAATCTAACGCTAAAACATGGCAGAAGAACTAGTGGTGTTGGGATAATTACCATCACCAAAGTTCATGGCCTTCAATTCACTGGTCTACCAGAACAATTTCAGTATCAGGAAGAAGAATCGGAATTCTTCAGGCGAGAGTTGGAAAAGACTTCAACGTTATCACGTCTGACCTCAGAAGAATCGAGATCAACCAGCGCTGAACGCAAGGCTTCTTCAAGATAGTGTCTTTCTGAATACTGATAACTGGACACTAGGTTTGACTTCTTGCATTCAAACAGAATTGGTTTGAGGACAATCCTCGGCTGCAAACCATTGACCTGGAAGATGTTCATGGCGGCTTCAGAACTGCCTTCCAGAGGAGCCGATTCTTTGTTGTTCATCGTCACAGCATTATCTTGTGATCTTGGGACCTGTATGATGAGAAACCCAAAAAAGATGTGTTTTAGAATTCAATAAATGAACAAAGTCAAGGCTGGCGTGCCAAGTAAAAGCCATTTAATCTCGCTCACCTTTGGAATGCTGAGATTATCCCACTTCAGATTGTAACAACTCAACTTAGATTTCTGATGTGAAATTTGGTTTTCATGCTTCTGCACGTGATTCCTCGCCTGGGATTTCGACCGAAAAACTTTTTTGTGGAGTGCACAGTTAAAACTCGCTCTGCATTTTCCAAACTGGTCTCTTTCTTGGGACTACAAAAAGAAAAAAAATTAGCATCTTTACAACAGCCAAGAAGGTAATGACTAAAATCTACAGTAAACTTATCAAGATTAAAACATCTTTTTGAAAGACGTTGATGAACGCATTTCAATTTTGATTTAGCGGTAACAAATATGGCAAGTTGAGAACTATATTCTTAATTTATTGTGGCTTACATTCCACTAAAAAAAACAAACATACTGTGTGTGCAAAGTTGTTTCTTGTTGATCCAGTCACCATGGAGCAGTTTGGATTCGCTCGCATGTGCAGCCCCAGGCAATTCCGACGCGAATATTTTTTCCCACAACTACAGACAAACTTTCCATGCTTCTTTTTACCTGGAAACTTCTTTGATGGCTAAAAAGCAAACATACACAAAAAAAATAATTACAAAAAATAAAAAGGCAATTGGCTGCAAGCAAGGCTGGGTAAGTTCAACAACGACATTTAGCACAATACATTTTTTGACAAAAAAAAAATAACGCACACTTTAACAAGTTCTCAATAATGTTTTTTTTTTTATTTTACAAATAAGGCTGTACTGTATTCATGATGATTTTGCTAGTAGTATTGTAATATGTATTCTCTCTCACTTGGTTTGGTACATATTTATTTCACTATAGGACACACCCAAAATAATCAAATAAACGACTTGCGCCTTATGAATACGTAGAAACATGGAGAAGAGTGGAAAACCAAATTAACACTCTATTTAAGATTTAAAATTAACACTCCAAATTAAGATTACTAGACAGTTAAATGAAGTGTTTTGTGATTGAGCTTGTACCTTAATCTGCCCCTCACTGCTTACTGGAGAGACGCCATGGACTTTCATATGTCGTAGCAAGCCACCTCTGCTGGCGAAGAGCCTGCCGCACTCCGTGCACATCAACAGATCTTTGCCTTCAACTATAGAGCGTCTCACTGCCACATCGGTATATGGCATATTCTGTAAGACAGAAAAAAGGATACTTCATTACCTGTACTATAAACCAATTTACCCACACTTCCAGCGTGTTGTTTTGTCTGGTTAGACATCACTGAACGTGCTCAATATCTTGAGCATAATTATTCATTTAATACTTGCATAATTTAAACTAGAGAATTACAGTAGATTTTTTAATTATTATTTACATTTTTATAAAGAATAATTTCATATTTTAATTGCATTGTTCTGTAACTTTTTGGTGTTAAAAGACACATTTTGCTGGAATTATTGTATTTATTGATATTAAATTCTGCAGAATCACAAAAACTGGAGAAACGGAGTCGGTATTTGACGAGCTATACCTTCACGAAATTATTTACCATTTCCTCTGGTACCGTGTCTTTCTTGCTGAGGTTATGAGGGCCACGTCCACCCTTGCGGTTCTCAGGACATATTTGGTTAGACATTTTCTCAGTCTCAGCAGTCGAATCTTTTTTAACTTCTCTGCGCGATGCAGCCAATGTTTCAGGATCTGCTGATGTTACGCTCATGTTTTCCGCAGATTCTTTTGTGCGTGGCTTCTAGTGACAAGCAAAGAAAACCAATTACAGTTTTACCAATTATACAGATAAGATCTGAGTAAAATTGTTATCAAGAAAAGCTGTACCTTTTTTAAAACCAGGCGGTGATTCCTTGCTTCTGCTTTGTGAGTCTTCATGTGGCGGGATAACTGATAAGGTTGAACACATTCCTGATTACAGACAGGGCAAGAAAACCGCGTTTGATTTTTATGTTTCCCCTTGGTTTTGTGCGCTTTATTTGTCGCTTCATTAGCGATGGTGACTTTTGGGACATCTTTGCTTGGTGCAGGCGAAACATCAGGATTGGTTGAAACGTTTTTCCCGCTTTTTTTGTCGCTTGAAGTTTCTGATAGGCCACGCTGTTTATTTCCCCGATTCTGCCAGTGAATAGGAACCAAGTTAATCAAAATTACACTTATAATTACAGTAAGCTTGGGGCTATATTACAGTAAAGTCTGACCTGTTCCTAACAGAGATCCTGATACACAAAAGTTCATGTTCAAGTTCAGAACATTTGTAAGGCGCTTTTTTTTTTACAACCGTCTCAAAGCGCAAATATCAAGCAGGTGGTGCGGAACATGGTAACATCGGGCGAAAAGAAGGTGTTGACTTAGGAAAAGCTGGAGCCTTTGGTGCTAACATCTACATCTACATCTGGATCTACATACCAAATCAATCTCAGAAAGAAGTTCTGTTCTGCATAAAGAAGACCGCGTGGACAGTGTGTTCAAAACGGTCTGTTTAAAAAAAAAAAAAAAAAGCGTTTTATAAACCAAAAGGAACTTTACATGATCCACAGGCTATAGTAATTCTCCCACTTTCCCTAACTAGTTCAAGCCAGTTTTTACATTTCAATAAAAGCCTTAGATTTTGTATTTGGAAATGAGTGAAAGGCTTACCTGCTAATAATAATGATGATAATTAGTGAAAGTTTACCTGTGATAAATGTTTTTTTCTCCATTGGCTTTTTAGGTCCCCATAGAATAAAGTCTTGTGTTTGCGGACAGCATAAGGTCTTGTTTGAGAATGGATGCGCATGTGAACGTTCAGCGTATGCTCTCTAGCGAAGACTTTGGCGCAAACAGGACAAGCAAAAGAAAACCTCTGTCTTCTGCTGCTGTTCCTCTGTGATTCTGTCGGCTCAAACTCCAGAGGAGCCATGTAAATGCAATCTGAAGGTCCATAATTCTGGGTAAAGGTACTGGTGATCTCATGGTTCATCTCTGCATTTGAGACAGGACTGTCAGAACTCTGGTCCGTAGACTGAAGGATCGTAGAAAGACTCGTCACGTGTCTGATACACAGCAGATCAGACACAGACTCTTGTTTCACCATGGGCGCTTCAGGTCCAAATTCAAAGATGAATTCCTCTGGAGCAGATAGAGTAACAGGTTCTGATGGGTCTGCGAAAAAACAGAACACGTTATTGCTTTTTAATGTTTGAACGAGGTACCGATACCAAAAACATATATCAAAGTAAATGATTATGGAAAAATGGGGCGACACGAGTTCAAATGTTCTCACACACTCTTGCAAGAGAGAAAAACATGTTGTTAGTTTATTCAAATATAGTACACTAAATAGGAAATATGTTTATTAAAGCCCAAAGTTACGACAAAGTGAACATACTCGAGTTGCACTGTCACTGCTTACATTTTCTATAATTATTTACTCTGTAATATGTTGCCTAGAACATGCTTTTCATTTTAAACAAATGTTCTTACTTCCAAACTAGCCTCCTTTTTAATTATATGACAAAAACTGTTACCTGAAAATTTAAATCACGCTTTTATTAAATACTCCGTATCGACAGATCCTCTGTGTCCCCCACTTCTCATGTCAAAAGTCTCAGTATCATGCTGGACAGCTTACTATCCTTCAAACCACAAATCAACTTTCACCTCCAGAACATTAATCGCCTTCACTCATCCTATCTTTTGGTCCACAGCTCATCCATATTGCCTCATCTACTCGCTCTTTGAGATCTTCATCTACTATCAACCTAACTGCTGATCTGGACGTCCAGCACTCTGGACCTCTCGCCCCTCACATCCGGAAGATCGACACTCTTACCATCTTCAAGGTATCATTCAAAACTCACCTGTTTCAACTGGCATTTGGACTACAAAATTCGATTCAAGACTGTGTCCATGTGTCTTTCTGTCCCATGTACACGGTGTATGTATTTGTATATTCTGTTTGGTAGTGCCATTGGGTGGCTTGAAAGACGCTTTCAAACTAAATGTATTATTATTATCATCATCTGCGAGTGCGAGAACTAGTTATCCAAAAAAAGTTGTATGGGTGAAAAAAAAAACACCTACCTACCCTTAATCGCTTACAGACAGTTTTGCTTTATTCCAAAAGTCACTTAAACGTTGCAATTACAAACTATTTTGAAACTGTTCAATGCCGCAAGAGCGAACGAACGAACGCACACACACATACTTTTTCTTGGTCATCAGACGTAACTAAGCGGAACAAGTTCTACCTGGTAAGTCTGTTCGAGGTTCCTGGTGTGTGGAGACCGTGAGTCTCCGTCTCAACGCCTCGTTCTCACTCCTCACCCGGATCGTCTCCTCTTCATACTCCAGCACCGTCCCGCTGACAAGAGCCATAATCTGCTCCAGGCTCGCCATTAGATGCTCGTTCAGCGCCCGGTGGAGAAGCTGGAGTTTGGTCATCTTGCTTGTCCGCACGCCACAAAACAACCACGGCATGAACAACAGGCCTTGAACTGACGCGCTCAAAACTAACGCGGAGTTTCACGTTCGTCGCCCCCTAGCGCACAGGAGTAGAATTACACACTTCCGTGGTTCGAAAGCATAGTCAAATTTGTGGTCAAAACGCTGAAATCAACTTTTTAAAAAAGACGAATGTTGTTTTTTTTTTTTACACAAATATGATTTCATAAAATGTAAAATATTAAACAAAAATATTTGACAGTCTCCGTTATAGGATGCACATTTCCGTCCCATATATACAGTACATTATAATATTTCTAAATAAATTGGATTCAGGAAGAAAAACTACCATCAAAAGGTCAATGTCATAAAAACACAATTTACATTTCATTATGGACAAAATCTAAACGAAAATAAATAATAGCCAATACTTTTTACTAAACTACGAAAATGTGCTATTCATTTCACTTTCCCTTCCCCTGAAAGTGTCAAAACAGAGTGTGTGCTTGAAACAATCTGCCATTACTGACAAGAAAACGTCTTTCAGAACCGCTGAGAGCTTCCACGCATACTTCAGCATCAGTAAGAAATACTCAGTGTTTATTACCTAATACTCATACAGAGTGTGGAAATATTTCTACATGCTTTTACTACAAATCACAACAAATCATGTAAAAAACAACCCCCCCCCCCAAAGAATTCCAAAATGAATTCAGTAAAAACATGTAAATGCAAGGAATGTTGCTTCTACATTAATATTTGTGGGTATGTGTGTGGGTATGAGACAGTGTATTATCAGTGTTTGTCTGTTTGACTGTGTGTGTGTGTGGGTATGAGCGAGTGTATTTTTTAGTGTGTTTTTGCGAGTGTGCAAATGTTTTGTGTATGTAACTGTGTGTGTGTGTGTGTGTGTGGGCTCAGATATGAAATGATTCGGATCTGGAGCCAAAAAAGGCGATCAGAACACTGAAATGTGCTGTAAATACATCTAGAGCTTCTGCAGCATCAGCATCAGCGTGTCTGAGTGTGAGGACCGTCTCTAGACAGACATCTGCGTCTCCTCTGGTGGCTGGAGGCTGAACCTCTGACACGTGCGCTCGTGTCTCCTCATGTTCCCACTCTGACTGAAGGTCTTGGAGCACCACTTGCAGCAGTACGGCCGCTCGCCGGTGTGAACACGCATGTGCATGCGGAGATAGTCAAACTTCAAGAAGGTTCTGCCACACCAATGACAGATGAAGGAGCGATCGTGCAGCTTCTTGTGCAGCTGAAGCTTCGCCAGGTCTTTCAGTTGTCTCCCGCACTTGTTGCAACTGTACGGACCCTGGTGGCTGAAATCAGACCTCCTGGTCTTGGTGTACCACGTCCTGAAGTGCTCGTTCCTCTGCATCCTCCTCGCCGAAGAACAGTCAGCGCTGGGTCTGAGCTGGTGTGGGGCTTGTGGGTCACTGCACTGAGCGGCGCCAGCTGGGGCTGTGGTCACTGACGATCTGATGGTGATAATCGTATCTTCCGGCTCGTTCTTTATCTTCTCTGACTGTGCTGGATCAGGAGCTGGAGGAATGGAACGTCCCTCTTGATTCTCCAGCTCCACGGCAGCTTCGGTCTTACAAGCTGACGGAACCACACCAGATCCTGACTCTGGATCGGGGATCTCTGTCTGCGGGTCCACTCGTATTGCAGGCTCAAGCGCAGATATTGACAATTCTTCGGAGCAAACCTTCTCAGAACAGGCTTGAGAGACGTAGTTGACTTGACCTGTGGCAAACAAACGTCCACATCAGTGATTTGATCATTTAGACACCGAGATTAACTAGGATTTTTCTAAACTGTGCTGGACCAAACCTCGTGGCTTCGGGACATCAATAAATCATGCGGCCCATTGGTTTGAAGGCGATTGACCATGTGACCTAATCAGCTGACTTTCTGTATTATGAGCCACTTTTTAATCTTATATAACGTTAACATGTCGAATACTCCGACAACATAATAGAACAGTACATGTTTGACCATTTGTTGCCATCAAATCACAGCGAATCCCTTAGAAAAACCCTGAAGATGCTGCTAATCTGTGTGATGAATCTTTCTGGAGGATGATAGCAAAAATAAATTATAGCAACACACTACGTGGTGAAATGCATGTGAGATCAGACTTGCTGAAGTATCTGAGGATATATATATATATATATATATATATATATATATATATTTTTTTTTTTTTTTT
>CM051506.1:7926966-7956766 GCA_028031935.1 Paedocypris micromegethes
TTTTTTTTTTTTACTTTATAGCTAAAGTGTGAGGTTAACCCTTCAGGTCACTCACTCTCCCAAACAAACAACTCACTTCCTGTGCGGGCGCAAGCACACACGCCTATAAAAAAATGAACTAAGTTGTCACTACATTACTACTTTATATCCCTCCGAGTTGGGTGGTAAAGAGAAAGTCATTACTGTACCGACGAGGTCTTTCCTGCTCAGAACATCCATCAGCTGTTGTTTGAGCTCGGCGTTTTCTCTTCGGGTACACGCTGTCTCTTCTTGATAGTCCTTCACCGTCGCTTCCACCTCCACCCAGACATCACGGATGACGGCTAGCACACGCCTCAACAGCGCCGAGTGTAATTCATCCATCCTCGACACTGTCTCCATTACAGATAATCTCACTAAACCGACTACCCTACCGCTAATAGTAATATCTGGCTGGTTCTCCTTATGATATACGGAAGTTCACAAAGAAAACAAGGAAACAACGCCACCCGCTGGACCGTAGAGAAACACTTTTGCTTTCAGTAGGCATTAAGCAAACAATAAGCAAATGTATTTCCTCTTTGTTATTTTACTAGATTTTTAAATATAAATATTATTAAGCATTAATCAAATTAAATAATTCTATTGATATAAAAAACATACACCCTAAGTATACATCAGGTTTTATAGACGTCCAGGAAACAGTTTTTGAATCTAAAAACTGTTCATGACTCAATTCTATAAAATAATTTTTAATATTTAATTAATATATAAAAAAAACAATAATGCAAAATATTTTGTATGAGTTTGTATTTATTAATATTTTGTAAAGTTTTAGTTTTTTTGTACAGTTTGTACATTTATTTTGTTACAAAAATAACACAAAGAAATTTCCTTAAAAAAAATGAACAGAATAATATTTTTTCACTTACATGAATATTGAGCAATCAAAACAAAAGGACAAAAATCTTTTCTTTCAGAGCTTTTTTTTCAAGGAATCAATTCGATTTTTGACATAAAATTTCACTGCCAACCAACTGCGGTGCTGAAGTGCTGCTGGGGATCTTTTAATGCATTTAACGCACTGCGCTTTTCTCGGAACAGTCCCGGATATGATGTGGTCCATGAGCGTCGCCTCCACCGCCAGAACTTCCTCTGCCGACCATCTGGTCCTCTGGATCTGTGAAGCACCTGAACACATCAAAAAAGATTGAAAATTATGGTCAAGAGTCAGTAAATACTAAATGTGTAAAGAAAAGGAAGCAAAGGAAGGTCAAGCATGGTTCATGTGGATCTAAATCTCGCCGTCATATAAAGAAGTTCCACATGATGGAACTTTCAAGGAAGGAAAAGACATTTACACAACAACTTACGTTTTCTCGAGTGTGATTCTTTCAAGTCATTGGTCTTTATAAGCTCTTCATTGATCTCTTCTGTCATAAACAGACAATAAAGAATGAATGGGTTTTAATTTGACGCCATTTTCAACAGCAGGTGGTGAACAAACAAGAGAAATGTCACCTGACATCGCTGTCGCAGAAGTGCTCGCATCATACGCTGAAGGAACAGAATAGTTATTAATATTTTAAATTAAAATTTTAAACAAACAAAAAAAGAAACAAATCTGACTCCAAAAGTCTCACTCACACAGGGCTGTGTCTGGCTCGTTAATCTGAAACGGCAGCAGGCTTGTATTCTTCTCGTCACCTGGCACTGAAAGGAACAATTCCAGTGTGCAATTTACACATTATGTTGGACATACGAGGTTGGACATACATTATGTCCAACCTCGTTTTCTCAAAGAATTAATTAAATCATAATTGTCATTTTCTCTCACTTTTGAATGGTTTTGTTAATGTTCCATCAGTACAGACCTTCCACACACACGCACACAGACACTGTACTGTGCAATATTATGAAGGCAATATTTAATTCACTGTGCACATGTATAGTGAACACACAACCAATTACTACCGTTTTTAAGTTGAAAAATCATTAAAAAATAATTTTATTATTAAATCCAATGAACACGTATGACTTCTTTTTCCGGTAAACTCAACTTCATCGAGAAGAAATATCTGTACATTTTCAAAAAAAAGTTGTCATTCATCGCGAAAGCTTGGAAGATATACCAGAATAAATACCTGCTGAACTTGAAAGTGAAGCTTCATTTCCAGTCATCTCAGTCTCATTTTCAGAGTCTGATCTATTACTGTCTATCAAGATTCTCTCTATCGAAAACAGAAAACATACAGACAAAATAACAAATAACAATAATAACAAAATAAAACAGTATCGGTTACCCAAAGTCTACATATGATCTTATACTCTTCCTGCTAAATACAACAATTGAGATCGAATCACAATGAGTCTAATTGCTTTTCACAGGCAAAATATTAAACTTGGTGATTCTTTTACCTGTTTCACCTTGTGAATTAATCTGGATCTCATCAGCATTTCTTTCTTTGAAATCAGAGAGCTCTTCATGTTCCAAGGCCATGAGCATTTCACACATCTTCACCAGCCGTAGAGGACCTTCAGGTAGCATGGAGTCCTGCTGATGGCTCATGACATCATGTACCAGAAGGTCGTTCATGTCTTTGTCCTTCATGTTGATGGCTGTGAACATGGTGGCCACGTGCTTGATCAGCCTGGGGGAGTATAAAGCTTCTGGGTGTTTGGAGCCACAGCTTCGAGCAGTCTGAAGAACAACCTCGGATTCTTTATAGTGACTGAGTGATTGTGGGATTCCAAACATGAACACGTTCTCATCCAGGGCATCACACTCTCGACGTGTCTTGACCAGCAACTCCATGGATGCCACCATATCATGAGTGAGAAAAATGAGGACGTTCATTCCATGTTTCCCTGGTATTTCAATGCTGTGGAAAATCTTGCAAAGCAATTTCTCGAGGTCTGTTAGCACAAGCTCTGGATGAGTTGATGAAGATTCTCTCAACACAAAAGAGTTCAGAGGCATTTTAGAAACTTCTCCTTCTCTTCTCAGATTCAAAACGATCACCTGACAGAGCGTCACTTTGGCCAGTTCTTCCCAGTGATGGCCACTGGGTTCTTCTTCCAGTTTAGTTTGAAACTCCTTACTCCGGCTCTCGAGATGCTTGTGCATTCTTTCCACATCTTCAGCTATGACTTGGAGTTGTGTAGAGCCTAAATCAGCTTCGCTCAGCTTTTTGATGGTTTGGGACGACACATATTCGCTCCAGTTAGTGGTGTAGATTTTTTTAAAAGCTTCCACATTGATGAGGACATTTATATCGTCTGACACGATTGCCTCGGATTCAACAATATTCCCCAATTTCATGAGGTTTTGGCCAAGCTTTACAGCTAAAGATGGTCTTCTGTAGGTGTTTGTCACTTCATCATAGCCAGCCACAATGTTGATGGCTTCAACGACATGAGGCAAATTAGCTGGAATAAAGAAATCAGACACTTCCTTCATCTTGCCTTGCTTTTTGGTCTGGAGGACAAGTCGTCCGGTCTCACGCATCTTCTGCCTTATATATTTGTAATTTGTCGCATCATGGCCGAGCTCTTTGAAGAGATCCTGCCCTAATTTTAAAATGATTTTTTCTTCACGGACCACACGAGTTATTGCATCATCATTCATTTCTAGCATCATAACCCAAAATTTTTCTTTTCCAACTCTTTTTCTTTTTGGCATCAAACGTTTGGCTTCTTTTAGCTTCTCATTTAGAGGGCAATTTTGCATGTGCCTCCATAGCGATTTTGTCTTCAGGTACGCAGCACAGTTTATGCAGTGCATATAGTCACTCACATTTCCAGATGAAGAGCTTTGCATTCTCGGAATCACTATTCCTTTTCCATCTTTAAGAACCTGAGCATTGTGACACTGGTTCCCTTTATTTCTCAAAACAGTGAGCAGTGTTTTTCGTTCTTTAGACCCTTTTGGAAATGCAATAGCTTGTGCCACTTCAGGTTCATCCTTGTGATTTGATTCCAAATGACGTGCAATTTTACTGATTGGTTTGAAGCAGAACAGGCAATAAAACCTTTTGTTATACAGTCTGCCACCATCCATTTTTTTCTTCAGCCTCATGACAGTCACAGCTGAAGGGTCGGGTAAAGAAGATTCATTGGTGTCCTCTTCATCAGATGAAGAGGATTTTTCAGCATCACAAGAGGATTCTTTGATGCCGCAGATGCCAGTCTGTATATTTATTGACACTGATGTGTCATTCTCTCTGAGGTTGTGTGTGAGACGGACGCTCTGATGTTTTTGTTCAATGTTAGCAGTCGAACCTTTGTTAACTTCTCGGCTTGATGCTGTGAAAAAATCAGGATCTGCCAATATTACGTTTCTGTTGCATGTTTCTGCTGGTGGATTCTAATGATAAATAAAGAAAACATTAATAAATTAACAACAAAAATGTCACAACAAACATTTCAAACAAAGTTTGAATTAAAAGAAGTTAATGTAAACTGTCATACATTTGTAAAATGATTCTCTAACTCGTAGCTGTGCTCATGGTTCTCATGACATATCTGGTCTGTCATGGGCTCGGTATCCGAGGTGAAATCTTCATTGAGTTCTCGACTTGATGCAGCCAATATTTCAGGATCTTTGGATATTACACTCCAGTTCTGCAAAGATCCTTCTGACTCTCTGCTGAAAGTTTCTGCTGGTTTCCACTAATGACAAGTAAAAAACAAAACAAAAACATTTGATTAAGCAAAATAATTTTTTGTCAAATAAGATTTAGAAAAAAAAGGTTTAGTAAAAAGAGGCATACGTTTAGGAAATAATTTGCCATTTTCAAAAGACCCGTCTCTTTCTCTCTGAGGTTGTGTGTGAGACAATCGTTTTCAGGATATATTTGGTCTGTCATTTGCTCGGTATCAGAAGCGGAATCTTCGTTGATTTCTTGGCTTGAAGCAGCCAATATTTCAAGATCTTCTGATGTTATGTTCCTGTTCTGCTCAGACTTCCTATTGCACGTTTCTTCTGGTGGATTCTATTGACATGTATAGAAAACAACTCATTAAATTCACACAAATGTTTTTACACAAACACTTGCCTTTTTTGTTAAATTACAAAACGAATAAAAATAGCCATAGCTTAATAAAATGATTTGCCATTACTAAAAGATCCAGATCTTCCTCTTTAAGGTTATGACTGAAACAGTCACTCTTGTGGTTTTCATGATAGGTCTCATTTGTAGTCTGTTCAGTCTCCATGGTCGAAACTGTGTTGACGTCATTGTTTGATGCAGTCAATATTTTAGGATCTGCTGATGTTACGTTCTTGTTCTGCTCTGATTTTTCTGATATTCTGGCATATGTGTCCGTTGGTGGATTCTAAAGATAAATAAAGAAAACAACTACGTAATTAACTTAACTACAATTCTTTACACAAACACGTTATTAAATAGTATTTAAAAAAATAAATAAAAAGCAAAAAGGGATTTATAAACTTACATCGCAAATAAATGGATTTGCTATTTCTAAAAGATCAACGTCTTCCTCTTTGAGGTTATCAGTGAAACAGTCACTCTTGTGGATTTCAGGAAATGTCTCATTAGTAATCAGTGCAGTCGAATCTTCAATAATTTCTCGGCTTGATGTTGTCAATGTTTCAGGATCTGCTGATGTTACGTTCCTGGTCTGCTCTAACTCTTCAGAGTCTCTGTTGCACGTTTCTTCTCGGGGGTTCTAAAAAAGAGAAAAAAATAGTTTAGATCAAAATGCTTCATTCTAAAATAAAAGAAAGATAGGTGGAAAGTGACTTTGACATACATCTACTGCAGAATTACAGATACTTTGACAAAACCATGTTCAAGGCCTCTCATCACATTGCTGTTGATGTGGAGTTGTTGTGGCTGTTGATCTGTGTCGTCTTTCTTAAAACCAGGCTACTTAAGGATTGTTGTACATCAGTGTGTGTTTTTGTCCTTTGTCCTTATAATATGTGCCATGTGTGTTCAGAGCCGTCATCACTGCCTGCAGCTATATTTTGTCATATAGTTTCTCATATAAACAATGTTTTCTTTTTTATTTTTAATAACACATAGGCTGAATATAACAAAAAGGAGCTTTGTGTTTATATAGAGGTACACCCTGCTAATAACCTTTTTTATTACATATACTGTATGTCTACAGTAAAAAAAATTCTGTAATTAAACAACAAAAAAACAAACAAACAAACGAAACAAAAAAAAGAGTCATACCTCGATATTCAGTAGTCGATTCCTCGCTTCAGTTTTGTGACTTGTCATGTGGCGGGATAAATGACAGAGTCGGTAATATTCCTGATTACAGACAGGGCAAAAGAGCTGCAGTCTGTTTTTTCCTTTTCTCTTGGTTTTGTGCACTTTACTTGTTCTACTAACAATGGGGACGTTTGGGACGTCTTGGCTTGGTGCTGGCGACTCAACAGGACTGGTCGAGTCAAGTCTTCTGCTCTTTCTCGAAACTTCTGAAGGACCACACACTCTATTTTCCTGATCCTGCCAGTGACAAGAATCATTTCAATTAAAAATATTCTAAATCACATGAATGAATTAAAAAAAGATAATATTGTAATTTTATCAACAATATATCTACTAACATTTCAGAAATTAGTACAAAGCTGTAGCGTTTACCTGTGATGATTGGTTCTGTTTTAGTTTCCTCTTTTGTTCCCCATAGAAGAAAGTCTTGTGTTTGCGGACAGAATAAGGTCTTGTTTTAGAATGGATGCGCATGTGAATGTTCAGCGTACACTCTCTGGCATAAACTTTGGCGCAAACAGGACAAGCAAAAGAAAACCTCTGTCTTCTGCTGGTGTTCAGCTGTGGTTCTGTCGGCTCAAACTCCAGAGGAGCCATGTAACTGGAATCCGAAGGTCCATAATTCTGGGTGAAGGTACTGGTGATGTCATGGTTCATCTCTGTCATCGTAGAGAGACTCGTCACATGTCTGATGCACAGAAGATCAGACGAAGACTCTTGTTCAGGCATGGGAGCTTCTGGTCCAAATTCAAAGTGGAACTGCTCTGGAATGGATAGAGTAACAGGTTCTGATAGGCCTTAGGGAAAAGCAAAATAGCGGCATAGAACCTTAGAAAAATATCACCAGATGAAATCATAAAACCATTTCAGATACTTTCAGCACACAGGAAAATCTAAAGTCAGTGAAAAAAAAAACAGTAAAAACAGTTTGGGAGATTGTTTCAAAATAGGATACGCACACACGAATATATAGACACACATACAGATTGTACACACTAGATCTGCAAAGGTAATCATATCTGCCCTAAAAAGGGCAATGGTTAATGTCTACGCAAACTGGTCTATAATGTCAATGTTTACACTAAAGGCAAATACTAGAACTACTCTTATAACAAATTTGTTGATACGATCAGGCATTCAGGGCCGTGGTTGAAAACCGTCTGCCGTCTTGAACTGAACATCCACCAAACTACAGAACTGATGATGGACTTCAGGACACATGATCAGGTCCATGTCACAGTTATTATAAACTGCTTATGGATTGCTTATGAATACATGCTCCTGTTCAGAATAGTGTGCTTAACACATACTTATAAATATTGTCTTTTTCCTTTAACCAAAACAGAGATGTACTTTTTTCTCTTTTGAACTGCTGCTCCGTGCACTCATAGTTTGGTTGTAACCCTGACACTGTAACATAAACTCTCAGGAAACCAAACAAGTCTAATTTGTTTCACAAATAATATAAGTTCTACCTGGTAAGTCTGCCCGAGGTTCCTGGTGTGTGGAGACCGTGAGTCTCCGTCTCAACACCTCGTTCTCTTTCCTCACCCGGATCGTCTCTTCTTCATACTCCAGCACCGTCCCACTGACGAGAACCATAATCTGATCCAAGCTCGCCATTAGATGCTCGTTCAGCGCCCGGTGGAGAAGCTGGAGTTTGGTCATCTTGCTTATCCTCACACCATAAAACAACCGTGAAATGGGTCAATACCTGAATTGTTGACTGACTTGTAACGCGAGGCATGTTTTGCGTGTTACTGCCCCCTAGGGTCCAGGAGAGGCGTCACTTATTTACATTCTACTGTATTTCCAACAGGGTTTCGACGCATTTGGGCACTTTTTTTGTGCAGGTGGCTCACTGCTGCCGGTCTCCTCGAGCATTCTAACAGTACAAAGTTGATTCTGAAGGCTGAATGGAAGATTGTTTTCAACTCTAGCCCTTTCAAAAAAGACACGGAAAAAACGGCAAACCAGTGACCTCGGCTCTAAACCGTGTAAAAAAGTAAATAAATGTTTAGATTTAGTGCTACTGCGCTGTTCTGGTCCTCTGTGACTAATTAGTTAAATGTTCAGGCGGGTGTCTACATATGTGTCTATGACAACTATATATATATATATATGTGTGTGTGTGTATATATATATATACACACATACATGTGTGTGTGTGTGTGTGTGTGTGTGTGTGTGTGTGTGTGTGTGTCTATATAGCGAAATCAGAGCAAATGAGTTTGTCAATGAGTGAGTTTTATAATACTTTGATCTTCATTCAAATGGTTTCATACTTGTCTCAAATTCTAGTGAGCTTTATTATCCGAGCTACTGTTACACTAACAGACAAAGTACACATGATAACAGCAGTTAAAACGTACACTGAATTATTAAAATAACTCATCAAATTTGTAACTCAATTTTATTTTGCGTTCATTGTCATTGAATCATTTTACAAAGTACGTATTGCATTCAGCAAAAGAAAAAACGTTTTTCCAATGTGCAAATTAATATATAAAACATGTACAATAAAGATAGCTAAGACTAGCTTGCATCTATTCAAAGAAACAAATAAAAACAAAAACATACATTTTACTTACACATATTGACTTCAAAACTTGAAGACCTCTTTTACAGCTTTCTTTTCAAGGAATCAATTCTATTTTTGACATAAAACTTTACTCCCGCCCAATTGCGGTGCTGAAGTGCTGCTGGGGATCTTTTAATGCATTTAACGCACTGCGCTTTTCTCGGAACAGTCCCGGATCTGATGTGGTCCATGAGCGTCGCCTCCACCGCCAGAACTTCCTCTGCCGACCATCTGGTCCTCTGGGTCTGTGAAGCACCTGAACACATGTCTACTTAATATTGACTGAACTTTAAGGTTAAGGTAAAAATTAAAACACATTTTCACAACAACTTACGCTTTCTTGCATGTGCTTCTTCCTGGTCATTGGTGCTTTTAGGCAGTTTATTGGTCATTTCTGTCGTAATCATAAAATCACCAAGGAGTTTTCATTCTATGCAAGTTTCAACAGCATAATGATGGTGAACAATAAAGAGAAAATCACCTGACGACATCCCAAAAGATCAGAATAAATACCTGCACCATTTGAAGATGAAGGCTCATTTTCAGTAAATTCAGCTTCATGTCCAGAGTACGATCTGTCCATCAGGTTTCCCTCTATCAAACACAAAAACCACACTGACAAAATTATAACACAAAATAAAAAAATTAAACAGCATGAACTACCAGTTAAACTAAACATGGCATAAGAGGACTTCTGATCCAATTGGTTTTCACTGAAAAAATCTACAACACAATGAAATAATAAACTTGGTGATTTATTTTACCCGTTTCACTTTGTGGATTAATCTGGATCTCATCAGCATTTTTTTCTTTGAAATCAGAGAGCTCTTCATGTTCCAAGGCCATGAGCATTTCACACATCTTCACCAGCCGTAGAGGACCTTCAGGTAGCATGGAGTCCTGCTGATGGCTCATGACATCATGTACCAGAAGGTCGTTCATGTCTTTGTCCTTCATGTTGATGGCTGTGAACATGGTGGCCACGTGCTTGATCAGCCTGGGGGAGTATAAAGCTTCTGGGTGTTTGGAGCCACAGCTTCGAGCAGTCTGAAGAACAACCTCAGATTCTTTATAGTGACTGAGTGATTGTGGGATTCCAAACATAAACACGTTCTCATCCAGGGCATCACACTCTCGACGTGTCTTGACCAGCAACTCCATGGATGCCACCATATCATGAGTGAGAAAAATGAGGACGTTCATTCCATGTTTCCCTGGTATTTCAATGCTGTGGAAAATCTTGCAAAGCGATTTCTCGAGGTCCGTTAGCACAAGCTCTGGATGAGTGGATGAAGATTCTCTCAACACAAAAGAGTTCAGAGGCATTTTAGAAACTTCTCCTTCTCTTCTCAGATTCAAAACGATCACCTGACAGAGCGTCACTTTGGCCAGTTCTTCCCAGTGATGGCCACTGGGTTCTTCTTCCAGTTTAGTTTGAAACTCCTTACACCGGCTCTCGAGATGCTGGTGCATTCTTTCCACATCTTCAGCTATGATTTGGAGTTGTGTAGAGCCTAAATCAGCGTCGCTCAGCTTTTTGATGGTTTGGGGCGACACACAATCACTCCACTTGTCGTTGATTTGTTTAAAAGTTTGCACATTGCTGAGGACTTGCATATCGCCTGACATGATTGCCTCAGATTCAATAATAGTCCCAATCTTCATGAGGTTTTGGCCAAGCTTTACAGCTAAAGATGGTCTTCTGTAGGTGTTTGTCCCTTTATTATAGCCAGCCACAATGTTGATGGCCTCAATGACATGAGGCAAATTATCTGGAATAAAGAAATCAGACACTTCCTTCATCTTGCCTTGCTTTTTGGTCTGGAGAACAAGTCGTCCGGTCTCACGCATCTTCTGTTTAATGTAATCGTGTTTTGACGAGTCATGGCCGAGACTTTTGAAGAGATGCTGCCCTAATTTTAAAATGACTTTTTCTTCACGGACAACACTGGTTATTGCATCATCATTCATCTCCAGCACCATCTTCCAAAATCTATCCTTTACATTGTTTGGCACTGGTTCTGCATACGAACAAAGACGCTGAACTCTTTTTTGTCCAGGCTTCAAACTCTGACTTAGGTGGCAATTTTGCATGTGCCTCCATAACGATTCCCTCTTCAGGTACGCAGCACAGTTTATGCAGTGCATATAGTCACTCACTTTTCCAGATGAAGAGCTTTGCTTTTGGGGAATCATCATTCCTTTTCCATCTTTAAGAACCTGAGCATTGTGATTTCGGTTCCCTTTATGTCTCAAAACACTGAACCGTAATTTTCGTTCTTTAGACCCTTTTGAAAAAGCAACAGCTTGTACCACCTCAGGTTCATTCTTGTGCTTCATTTCCAAATGACGTGTAATTTTGCTGTTTGGTTTGAAGCAGAAGAAGCAGTAATTTTTTCTATGGAACTGTCTGCGGCCATCAGTTCTCTTTTTCAGACTCATTACACTCACACGAGTTTTTGGTGAAGAGATATCTTTGCTGTCATATTCATCAGAAGAAGATGATGATGATGATTCTGCTGTGTCCCTATTTTCAGAAGAGGTGGGCTTTTTGACGATCACATTCTTTCTAAAGTTGTAAGTGAAACGGCTGCTCCTAAGGTTCTTGGGACTTCTTTGCTCTGTCATCTGCTCAGTGGAATCCTGGATGAGGTCTTGACTTGATGCAGCCAATGTTTCAGGATCCTCTGATGTTACGTTCATGTTCTTCTCAGATTCTTCCAACGTCCGGTCAAACATTTTTTCAGGTGAACCCTAATGAAAGCCAAAGAAAACAACTTATTATAAAAGTATATAACAAAGACAAACACAAAAATAACATTCCTAATAAAACAATGAATTAAACTTTCCACACAAATAATTAAAAGATAGGAAAGAGCCATACGCTTATGAAATCATTTGCCATTTCCACGGAACTGGTGTCGTCCTCACTGAGGTTTTGAGTCAGACGGTCGCTCTTATGGCTCTCAAGACTTGTTCGGTTTGTTGTTTGCTCGGCCTCGGAAGCTAAATGCTCATTGAGTTCTTGAATTAATGAAATCAAAGCATCAGGATCCGCTGACGATGCGTTCCTATTCTGCTCAGATTCTTCTGACTCCCTTTTGCATGATTCTTCTGGTGTATTCTTTGGATAAGTAAAGAAAACAACACTTCAAATTAGCTAAATTATTTACACAAACACTTATTGAATTAAAAATGAGATATAAGAGCCATACACTTATAACATTATTTTCCATTTCCAGTGGACGGGAGTTTTCCTCACTGAGGTTGTGTGTGAGACAGTCGTTCTCTGGGTTTTCAGGATATATTTGGTCTGTCATTTGCTCGGTGTCAGAGGCAGAATCTTCGCTGAATTCTTGGCTTGATGTAGCAGCCAATATTTCAGAATCTGCTGATGTTACATTCCTGTTCTGCTCAGATTCTTCTGAATTCCTGGTGAACGTTTCTTCTGGCGAATCCTAATGACAAGAAAAGAAGAAAACTCATTGAATGGGTCATGTGGCAAAACACTTGAGAATCATGATGTTCATATGTTTCTTTTGATTACAGTACAACAATATATTATAATGTCTGAACAACTACTGTATAATAACTTAACTGTACACTAAACTAAACTAACCATCAGAATTATTTTAACGTAAATTATCCAGAGTGGAAACATAGTTTATTTCTCCAAAGGAATGACATACTATCACATAAACTACATTTACTTGGTATAATAAAACAAAAAAGAACAGATATTTACTGTATATAAGAAAGATGATATTATTTACGTTTGTTGTTATTCAACAAAAAGTGAATAAAATTAGCTTGCTTGACCTTCAAGGGGTTTGGGGCAGCTCCTAATATAATGGAGGAAACACTAGCGTCCATTGTGTGCCTTTGCCTTATGCACAGATGTGTGAGTGATTTTCATCATCGTCTACAACACTGTCTATTGTGAAAAAAGGGATATACTGTACCTTATCAGAATTCAGTAGTCGATTTCTCGCATCAGCTTTGTGACACGCCATGTGGCGGGATAAATGACAGAGTCGATAATATTTCTGATAACAGACAGGGCAACACATTCTGTTTTTTCTTTTTCTCTTGGTTTTGTGCACTTTACTTGTTCTACTAACAACAGTGACTTTTGGGATGTCTTTGCTTGCTGCTGGCGACTCAACAGGACTGGTCGAGTCAAGTCTTCTGCTCTTTCTTAAAACTTCTGACTGACCACACACTTTCTCTCCTGGATCCTGCCAGTCACAACAACAAAATCAATAAAAATATCTAAAATATGTAAATGTTAAAACCATTAAAACTGGTTTTCAATCTTGATCTAGGGTACTTGTATTAACAAATTTGTATCCGAAATTAGTTAAAAGCAGTAATGTTTACCCGTGACAAATGATTGTTTCTTCGTTTCCTTTTTTGTTCCCCATAGAAGAAAGTCTTGTGTTTGCGGACAGCATAAGGTCTTGTTTTAGAATGGATGTGCATGTGAACGCTCAGTGTGCGCTCAGTAGCGAAGACTTTGGCGCAAACTGGACAAGCAAAAGAAAATCTCTGTTTTCCGATTGTGTTCCTCTGTGGTTGTGTCGGCTCAAACTCCAGAGGAGCCATGTAACTGGAATCCGAAGGTTCATAATTCTGGGTGAAGGTACTGGTGATGTCACGATTCGTCTCTGTCATCGTAGAGAGACTTGTCACGTGTTTGATACACAGCTGATCACACGCAGACTCTTGTTTCACCATGGGTGCTTCAGATCCAAATTCAAAACTGAACTGTTCTGGAGTGGATAGAGTAACAGGTTCTGATGAGCATGAGAATAAAATTAATCCAAACATAATAAAACAAGTTCCATTTTAAAGGCCGGTCTAAGCAAATACACAGCACACGGTTGTTATGGTTTTCCTGCTTGTAAACAAAACACTTCGGGTTCGATTTCTAACTCTGACCAAGAGCACTTATAAATCACTGAAAGCGGAAAGAGATTAAGTTCTACCTGGTAAGTCTGCCCGAGGTTCCTGGTGTGTGGAGACCGTGAGTCTCCGTCTCAACACCTCGTTCTCTTTCCTCACCCGGACAGTCTCCTCTTCGTACTCCAGCACCGTCCCGCTGACGAGAACCATAATCTGATCCAAGCTCGCCATTAGATGCTCGTTCAGCGCCCGGTGGAGAAGCTGGAGTTTGGTCATCTTGCTTATCCTCTTACCATAAAACTACGGTGAACTGATCAACACCCGAACTGTTTAGTTCTCGCTTTATTCTATGACTATTGGAATAAACGCAAACACGCGGGTCGTCGCCCCCTAGCGCACAGGAGCGGCACTATACAACACCGCTGTCCTATCAGGATCCGGCGTCACAGTCACCTGAGCCCACCACTGTCACCAATGTTTAATGTCATCACTGCACATGCATTTCTTATTATATTCGTTATAGTCTTACTAATGGAAACATTATTATTATTTTTAGACATTTAGAAGCCACTTTCAGCACTTTCACCATGCCCTGATATTAAGCCCATCATGAGACGAAGAAAGTGTTTGGACCATGGAACAAGGAGAAGACAGAAGGATCTGAGAAAGAATGTTTGAAGAGCGTATCCGATTTACAAGGAGAAGATTTAGGATCATTTATCTATAGTTTTTTTGGGTTTTGTATGGCAGTGTTGGAATTATATTAACCACGAGGTGGCGCTGCTGCATCATTAGGACACCACTACTTTTGGAATAAGCAAAACTGATTTAAACTAGTTCTCTAGTTCTTTATTTTCTGTACATGCTCAGTCATCCAGAGCAATCTTCATTAGTCTTATTAAAATTATATCCTCGTGGAAGTTAAATATTTGGGATTTTCATAAATGTAACACAATTTGTTTGAAATGAGTTTAAATAATGTAAATTCTCAATCATATAATTATCGCACTAAAGCTAAGCTGGCTTGTAAAGCTCTTTTGTGGACGAGCACTGGTTTGGTGTCTGTTAATAACTCAAGAGTTCTCAAGTGCTATTATCATCACAGTCAATAAAGAGGCTTGACGTTTGCCCAGCAGAGATACGAAGGATCCTACTTAAATCAGATTTAGCAGCCAGGAAATTTGATTAGGAAATGTAATTAAGTTCTACAAGGTGAAGTGTGCGTAGTGCATCTCACCAGAAGTTAGAAGCACTGAAACTTCAGGTTGAACTCTCAACTTATAACCTATAGGTTCCTAAAAAGCATTAGATGGTTTTATACAATTTTGAGGGAATAAAATGGCTTTGCTTGGTCATTGTTTTTTTAGAGAAAAAAAATGTAATACTTGCTGTATACCCAGAGAATTACTATTATTTAATAATAAAAATGACAATGTTAAAAACATTTAATTTGATGCAACTTGAAAAAACAAAATCTATATTTTAAGATGTTGGGGGTTTGCTAGTGATTTGAAAAAAAAAACAAAAACAAAAAAAAAAAGTTTCACAGTTATTCTGACCAGACCGTGAATGGACGAACATTCTAGGCTTGAGTTTTCAACTTTTTACGCACTGTGTTTTTTATTAATTTGTAATCTGTGCCATTATCTTATCATTTCGTTTCACTGGGTCATTTTTTCGTTTTCAAACAATGACACCATCCATCCATCAACCACAAAAGTGTTCTCCGTGTGTCTGAGTTGTCCATCTTAGCAGCTCCATTTAACCCGGCTCAGTCACACTTTCCCTCTTCGTCCTGAGCTTTTTAATAATTCAAACCACTATAAAATTCAAATGAGATGGATTTTTAAGCACACTAGAGAAGTCTGAGCACATCTCTTCTTCACTATCCTGCTGCAGTTTGCTGTCCTCCTCGCCTGACAACCGTTGCCCTGGAAACTGTAACATCTTGGAAACAGGATACGGTGAAGTATCAAGGTAACTGGGAAAAGAGTCGGTCCAGACAATAAGTGGTGTAAAATAAAAAGTGTAAAAATAACACTTAAATGCAAACAACTTTTGAAATAATATTCCCAATAATTAACTTTATGTTTGTTGTTTATAGGCTTTTAGTTATAGGCTGTTGTTATGAATCCATCTATGAGAGTAGCAATACTTTTAGTCTCAAAAATTATTTTACTGTAATGAAAACAAATCAAAATAATGTTATACAACAATCAAAGGGTCTGTGATCTGTGAAGGGACACTTCAGGGGTCAATATAGGCCTCAATCAGAAGTCTATTGGCCAAATCAGGGGTCACTATATGCCAAATCAGAGATAACTATATGCCAAATAAGGGGTCACTTTAGGCCCAATATGGGATCACTTTAGGCTATATCAGCGCCAAATCAGAGATCACTATAGGTCAAATTGAACACCATACCCAGTTTGTAGAACATAAAGTTCCCTAAACATCACTCAAGCACATTTATGGAACCAGTTGACCTTTGACATTTACTATCAAACACTAATTATTTTTTAAACACTAATACTTATCAAATGAATACTTGTTTGTGACTTGAACCAACAACCTTTGTGTTAATAAAATCAGCTGCGATATATGAATACGTACATCAAATATACATATAAATACAGTTGAAATCTACATACCTTTATATTGACTATTAATTGTTTGTTTTATCATCCAGTGGTGAAACATTGAAATGGTCAACACAGGAGTGGCATAATGAGGAACATTTTATTTACTACCTCATTCATCAATGCACAATCAGCACAGAGCGGAATAATGACCAACACTGCGAGACCCATCAGTTGTTTGGCTTCCAGAAACAGTGCACGTGAAATATAATTCCAAAGCAATTCTTTAAGGCATGCACAGGCAGATCTGTACAGGACTCGGGGCTCTAGAAGTGAGTTTTCACGACGTTTGACTGGCGCTAACAGCAAAATCCAGAATTTGAAGCGTGTTCCATCAGCACAAACACAATAAGGTACCGATTGTGCACGATTTAAACAAACACTCTGTAGAGCACGTGAGACTTTAAACCTAGAAAGCTGGTGCCATTCAAAGGTTTCTTACTAGGATTTGGTTGAATCGGTGTAAACATGCTAGTAAGGTCAAGGTTTCAGAAATATAGGCCGCAGCAAAGCACAGGAGGCGTACAAAACAAAAGGCAGCAGATTTGACACCGTGCACTCGTTATATACTATAAGAAACCCATTTTAAAGTACGTCATTGAACACTAGGAAAGCTCTGCACTGTTAACAGTCAAGATTAGCAGTCTGAACGCTGTCCTTGTCCATCCAAGAGATCAGCGGACAGTGACAATACAAATATAAACATACACATATATACACACGTTCACAACCAAGAGTATTACGCCGTGTAAGCAGGTTAAATAGAAATAGCTGAGCACAAAAGAACCGAACGCAAGCTGGCATTCCCTGACCGTACAGGGTCGGTATAGATGGCGCTAACACGTGCATGCTACTGTCAATCATATTTGACTGGGACTTGAACCGACATTAGCAGCTCCGAGCGGAGACGTCTCACCTCGGTGACACGCTGAAAGTGTTCGTAATACTGGACGGAGGTACAAAAATGCTACAAAGGCCTTGAGGGACGGAGAATGCTCCAATTTTTTTTTCTGTAAATGCTGTAAACATCAATATTTCAGATCTGTCTTTATGAAAGATACCCAACGTCAAACTCAAACTGTCAATTAACTCAAATCCTGACGTAGAACTGAGACCCCACAATCTCTCCGTTGAAGATTGTGTTTGGCACGGTTGGTGTGGCCTGATTCGGAAATGATTTCGATTAAAAAAATCACTGTAATTGTTTTATCACTGTAAAGCAATTTGTCGCCATGTGCTGACGGTAACGCAGGGAGTGTAAACATTAAGATGCAAAATAAAACGTTCGATGAAAGATGATCATTGGTTTGCTTTTTGTTTTTCTCGATGGTACTGAACATAGCTGTGAAAAAGAAGGGAGGGCATGTGTTGCAATATGATATTGGCTTGGTCTTTTTCTCTCTCTTCCTCTCTCTCTGCCACACACACACTCACACACATAAATGAGCAAGCAGCCAATCAGAAGCAGCCTGAGCCTTTACAACACTACCGCAGTCCACACATCTCTCCATCTCTGTGGAATCTTTTCATCAGAAGCCACCGCCCCCTCCTGCTTCTCTCCATCCCTCCATCTGTGTGAAACAAAAGACTGCAGCTCCATCCCTCCCACTTTCATTCCACCTCTCTGTGGGATTCTCTGATGCATCATTTCTGTTTACGTCTGTTTAACCTGCATCGCTCTAGAGGAGAGCGTTTTGGTTTAACGTTCGTTAAAATACAGAATAAAGCTGGAAAGTGGGTGACAAAGGGTCAAAAAAGAGAGAGGGAGAGAGAGAGAGAGAGAGAGAGAGAGAGAGAGAGAGAGAAAGAGAGAGAGAGAGATGGGTGCAGGGGGGAGGGAGAAAATGGGAGAGAGAGAGAGACTGGGCGGAAACAGTAGGAAAGTGTGACCAAAAGAGAGAGATTGGGAATGGGAGAGAAAGAGAGAGAGGGGGGAGAAAAGAATGGAGGGAGGAGAGAGATGAAGACGGCGATGGGAGAGAAAGATCAAGACAGACTGGAAGGGTGTAAGAGAGAGCAAGAGAAAGAGAGATGGGTGGAGGGAGAGAGGCTGAGGGGGCTGGTGGGTCTGTTGTCACTTCATCTGTAATAAAGCAGTAACGTCGAGTAAAACATGGGGAGCCTAAGGAAATCTTTGCAGCAATAGATTCGGATCAGCAGTGTCCACTAACTAAATGTTCTCCAGCATCTCTAACGGAATCACGGCGATTGATGCCAGAGCAGAGCCATCAATACCTGCTAGATAATGTCTTGACGCGTCAGTCTACTACGCTGTTCTGTCCAGCAATCCGAGGAATCCCAAATACGGAGCATGTGCATGAACACACTTTAAAGCTTTCTCAAATTTCTCAAGATCCTCCCCATCCCATCACATTCCCCAATCAGATTCCCAAGAGACGAATGAGACCATCTGCTTGGTCTCCACCTCATCCACATTAAATCCTGAATAGACGATGCAGAAAACTATTTTACAGGTTGCACATGCACGGCCCGGTCCTGATCCGCGAGGTGAGAAGTCTGTGTTGTGAGGAAGGAAACATCCAGCGTCACAGTCTTTAGATGTACAGCATATAAAAGAGCGGAGAAAGCATTCAGGAGCATTCGTGCGGAGATGAATGAAAGAGATTTGATGTCAGTCACCATGGATTTGACGGAGGTTCGTGAAGATTCCCGGTTCTAGAACACCGCCATCAGGTCTTAAGTATTACTGCAAAGAAAGAGAGACATGCATTATTCCACCTGTCTATCTGTCAGTCCGTCTGTCATTCATCCTTCCTTCCAATTGTCTGTCAATCTGTTTCTTCATCTGTCCATCCATCCATTCGTCTATTTTTCTGTCTGCCTGTTTGCCTGTTTATCTATCTATCCATCCATCTGTATATCCATCCATCCATCCATCCATCCATCTGTCTGATTGATGTCACATATAAATACTGATCCAGGTCAAACAGACAAAAGCAATGACACATCCACTCTTTCGAGAACAGACTCAAGCCATTTCCTAAAGTGTGTCCATTAGAAACGCAGCCGTGCTGGATCACATCTGTAATCAGATCTCGACTCTTCAGAGCAAAACCTTCAGTCTCACATTCATCCAAACCACTAGATCAGCACCAGACTGCATTCAATTTCACACGCTGTGATCTCACGGGAAGGATACATACCACCCCAGTTGATGACGATGGTAACAATGATGATGACAATTCCTCCGATCAACGACACAATGGATAAGATCTTTGCGTTTCGCCCGAGACGACGTGCTCCGTCCACGTTCCCCTGCTGCAGACTGTTGCGGGACTGAGAGAGAAACATTAATATTAATAAAGTATAACTTGGAAAGAAATGTGTTTTACAGTTTTACTTAAAAACAGCACGTAATTTGCATCTGAAAAAATACAAGATGAATGTCTTTTGACAACACTTGTAAAAAATAATAATACTGATTTACAATGAAACTGGATGAAATACATATGAATGCATTTAATAAATATGTATATGTAAATATAAGAGAAGGCAATTTATTTTGCTTTTATAATTCCTGTCAAAACTGTGACACACAAAGTCTTAACAAGATTAGAAGATACAAGAACATTACAAAAACATTTATTACAAGGACACGTATGACTTATTACTCAATACAAGGCTATTGTAATTAGCACATTATTTAAACAGGTTAGTTTTTCTGGTTAAATAATTTAAATTATTTTGAACGACATGTATTTAATTGAACTTGGTGTTTCCACCATCTCCACTGATCAACAGCAAAGCCAAGCCTTAAACTGCAGAAACTACTGGAACTTCAGCTGCTCCGCACTTGAAGAGACACCGTATCAGCAAAAGTGCTGGACTCCTTACTCAACAGAAACCGGACCCCAGGCATCGCCCCAAAAACTTCAATCACACGCACCATCACTGAGAAGGTCAAGCCAACGATGTTGATGGGCCAGACAGGACAAAGGCAGGCCAGAATAGCCCAGATCAGATAATCATTGGGTTTGGATCCGTCTACTCCGGCATCGGTGGCCGCGCTGGGCTGGCGGCTGAGCGAGGGCCGTGGTGACCCCGCGTGACTCACGGATCCGGAGCGACTGCTCAGTCTCGCACGCCCGTTTGCTTGACCGTGGCCGGGCTTGGAGTGCTGCTGTGGCCGAGGAGGAGACGTGGTGGGTGAAGCACTGTCCTCTGGACCTGGACAAACACCATTACCTGTTGTGATGGAGAAAGGAGGGATGTAAAGGAAGAGAAAAGAGGTACAAACATGTCAGTAGTTCACGCCTTTGATTTATGTCATTGGTGGAATTCGCTCCATCGGAACATTATTTCTGGTCTCATAAAATCCTCCAGTTACTCAAAGGGAAGCAGAAAATGGCAGAAGAGGAAATGCTGTAGAGCAGCTTCGCAAGCCTTTCTCGTGCTGGCATATTTACGACATCAGCAGAGAGAAGATGCAGTCAATCACAGAGACGTGACACGTGATTTGTTGCTGCTTGTAACTTTTACAAGGAGGCTGTAAAAGCTGAGTAACATTATTATTCTTGGTAACATGTGTTCTATGTATTACATTGGAACCGTAGGGAGCACAAATGTAACATAAATGTACATTTTCATTGTACATAATTGTACACTTTCATTTACATTATACACTAACATTTTTGGGCCTCATTAAAAATGATATTACTAAAAACCTAATGTTAAATAACACAGGTTTATTCAATAAACAGAAGTATTCTATTGTCCACAACATTTTGATTCATTTAAATAAATTCAAAGTACTGAAAGTTAAATAAATAAACTTTGAAATAAACTAATATATTAAAACGTAATTAAAAGTAAATTATTTATGTGCTGCAGCTTCTTTTACTTTTTATTAATTTGTATTATTAATTCCTAATTCTAAGGCCATATGTATGTGAAAATGGATGTGTATATAATAATAATAATAATTGAACCTTTATTAGTCCCTCAGTGGGGAAATTTTTTCTCTGCATTTAACCCATATATATATATATATATATATATATATATATATATATATATATATATATGTTTTTTTTTTTACTTGTTTCTATTTGCTCATCAATGATGCTGAGGTGGTCTTTTGGTGGGCCGTCCACTGCAGGAGTAGGTGTTGTGGCAGGTGGTGGATTTGGATTCTCGTTCTTGACTTGCTGTGAGGGGCTGGAGGCGTGATCAGAGACGGTGGTCTGCGTCTTACTGCTGTCCTCTTCTGCCCGCTGCTGTTCTTCCACTGCACCAGAGGCATCGCTGGGAACACTGGTGTCGCCGTTTAAAGCCATGACTGTGATCCCGATGGATTTTTGTCTTCGTGATCTTTAGCCTCTGAACTGTTGAGAAGGGAAAAATTGCAGATAAACATTTTTCAAATATAGAATTTACAGTACATCAACTAAATGATAAACAATAACAAACATTTCATGTTAAACATTAAAAAAAAACTTACATTTTATTCTTTACACTTGTAAACTGTAAAAAATGGGAAATTAAAGTGCAAGTGCTGTTGACATTTTACCAGTTCTGTATAATTGTATTTTACAAGAAATTACTGACAACTATTTTTAGCGGGATTATGACAGGATTCATTTGCATTATTAAGACTTTAACATTTTTAATTTCTTACATTTTTCAGTTTTTTTCTATTTTACATTTCTAGAATTATTATGCCAGAACTTGCACATTGGACAAAATGTGCACATTAAAAAGTCCCGACTTCTGTTTTAACAATATTATAAAAATGAAATTATCCACTTCAATTAAAAAACTATTCTGCAAAAAAAAAATACGGTATATGCTGTATGTATTGTTTTACAGCAGTGCAGGAAACTTCAATACCACTGTCCTAATACAGTCACATCAAGTCATCAGGTATCCAAGCAAACACAGAATTTATGCAAATAAGAGGAAACAAGATTGGTTCACATGTCGAGACCATCACACGCATCAATCTCTGAAAACAAAGAGCTAAAATGACACACCCAGATTGGAAACTATAGGATTTTATCAGTGAGGATTTGATTTAAGACGACAACGTTTTTATAAAAAGAGAAATATTGTACATACTTATTGCAACCGAGACGTTCCTCTAACACGATGCCGAAATCAATATGGTTAATCAATCAGCCTCACATCAATTCCTTTTCCTTACATCACTCTCACTGCTGGAAAAGAAAAGAGACCAGTTACGAAACAACCGACACGCGGAAGACGCCTTCGACGTTTCTCTGAAAGCGTGGTAAACGAAGCGACTATAATTACGCGAAATTAACGGTAAATAACGGTACTCCATTCAGTGATCGCGGGATCGCGCGCGCACACAGGCGAAATACAGCAGTGAGGAGAAAAAAAAGTGTCACACCCACAACATTCGACAATGATGATAAAATGCAAATGGCGTGAAATTCAAACTACAACATAAGAAAAGTCAACTTACCTATTCTCTAGCACTAGGTAGCGATAAACGTTATAAACATTTTAATTTCATCAAAAGTAAAGGAGGGTACAGATACTGCTGAAATCAGATGATAGATCAGGTGATAGTCCTGCTATGCATAAAAGAGCAACGCTGCGGTGTAGAAATACTAAACCCTGATTTTCTAGCGCTCATGTACGAGTCGCTGAATGCGCTCTGCGCGTGAACCGGTGCGCGCGCACGAGTCTGTGATGTGTTTGCGTTCACCGGGAAAAAGAAAAAGAAAGCTTTCCTCTTTTCATTCTTCTTAAAGTCACTTGAACTACTCTGGAAAAAAAATACTCAAAGTCCCACTGTGGTAAAACTGGTCTTAAGTAAAGACTGAATTAAACTCAGTCTCATTTAAACATTGAACATGTTAAAGTCCCAGTACGAAAATAATATTATTACGTTACAATAATATTAGGCAATTGCTTCATTTATTATACGGATTTTATTCTGTTCGTTTTAGATTTCCTTATGTTCCTTTTTCTTTATTTGTTAAAATTCATGTAAGTGACGTTAATCAACATTTTGTTTTGTTTAAAGTTCGATAAACGAAAAGAACTCGAGAGCTGACTCGTTGGCGCCGGCACGTGGACAAGTGGGGAAATCACAAGCACCGATTTGTGCGTAAAATACTGTACTCTGTATATAAAAAGCGTATATTCCCATTTCGGTGTGCACTGACCAAAAATGATTACAATGCACATTTGAAGGCTTTCAAAATGTATTGGTTCTTCTGAGTGAAAGCTGCGTGCAGTTTCTGAAAAACACACTGCACTGTTTGAATTTCACTTTGTGTGAGAGCACGCAAAATGTCATATGAATGTTTCACAACGTGTATGAGAGAGAGAGAAAGAGAAAGAGAGAGAGAGAGAGAGAGAGAGAGAGAGAGAGAGAGAGGGTAACACACCAGGTGTTTACAAGATCACCCACAGGAAGTTGCAAGTTCAATTGCAGGTAGAATGCGACAGAAGCAGGTCTCTGAACCACAAGAACACTTTTGAGTTTGCATGTTCTCCCCGTGTTTGCATGGGTTTTCTCCGGGTACTCCGGTTTCTCCCACAATCCGAAAAAACATGTGTTTCAGGTTAATCTGGCCGTGTAGGTGTGTGTGTGGTGTGTAAGGTGACCTTAAAAACCATAAAATTGAATGTATTATTATTATTATTAATAATAATAATAATAATAATTATTATTATTATTATAGAGGGGGGGGTAACACCCACAGGAAGTTGCAAGTTCAATTGCAGGTAGAATGCGACAGAAGCAGGTCTCTCTGAATCACAAGTAAACTTAAAAACACATGTTATAATGATTTAAGTACAACATATTTTCTGGGAAAACTGTGGAAAATGCTTGAATTTCAATTGTTTTCTCAGATCTTTAACTCTTCAACAATAAAGTGAACAAATCATTTTGAGTCATTCGTGTATTTTGTTCATTTGTTTTAAATCGACTGTACATTAACTAAAATTGACAGATCACTAGACGCACAGTGACATTTGTCCTATTGCTATTACTAAACACAACTTTGTTTTGCTTGCTTTTAGCAAAATATCTCTTTAAATGTGATTAAAAAAAGTTTCATATTGATTGTATTTAGGAATACATTTAAATATACATTTACCAAAACGTGTAAGGTGAATAGGTTTTTTAGAAGTTCACTGAAATAGTTTCCATTTAGTCACATTGTCTTTGCGTGTGTTCGTCATCAAAAGCTAACAGGCACATCTTGCTCAAAGTGAGAGGCGTCTGATAGCTATATACACAACTCGGAATGAGTCTGATCACACCAGTCTTACTAGAAGACCACCTAATCTTCTCCATAATATCGAATACATTGCGATTTATGATTATTTATCTACCCATTTTGTGACTATTTTAAAGATTTTGGTCATCTTAGATGTGAGACGAGGCGTTTTATTGCTTCCACTCACACAATCTTAACTCGTAACTTTGAATGTGCCTGTTCTTGTCTGATCTTGAATGCTATCAGGTTCAGCACATGAGTGAAAGACCACCTAATGCTATAGGTGCTCGGGGCATTTTTTTGTCCGTCTGTCCATCTTGTTAACTTTTACATTTGACTTACACATTTGGTTCATTTATCCAAGGGAAACAAACTGTCAAAGATACAAAACAGAAAATGAATTTCACAAAGCAGAATCCATAATACCAAACTAGTGACCAATACATTAGTATTTATTCTATAATTAAACTTGAGTTTAGTAAAGTGCTACAAAGAAAAGCCATTCATTCTTGAAACACGTGTTGTCATTACTGTAAGACGAGACGTTTAAATGTCGCGTCATCTCAAGACCTGAACATCACCTCGAGACCCTTAATCTACGAGTTGCACTCGCTTGTAAATATTGCATCATTTGCATTGCAACCACTTTGCATTAGTAATTGCATGCACCGCCCACGCAACGTGATTGGACAAAAGCCTCACGTGATTCTGATTTGGTAGCCGTCCATTGGCCTGCTCAGTTGAATAATTCATGAGGAGATGAAAACAAATTCGCATCGTTTTCTAAATACTTTTAAACTACATATTTTCAGACAGCCGAACGGGCAGGATTTCTCAAACCGCCGGTTGCCGTACTGTCTTTTTAACGTGCTACTTGGATTCCAGTAGCATGTAGCGATACTTGTGTCTGTCTGCGGCACTTTAGCCTAGTGGTGAGCGGCGTTACGGTTTGAATGTGTTTGTGCTGTATCAGCTTACAATTGTCCCCCCAAAATCCGCTTCGTTTTTTTAAAGTTGTTCTAACTGGATCTGAAACTGCGCTCAGCGAGATGGCGTCGCTAACGACGACAGAGCCGGGGTTTAACCCCGCGACATTGGGCTTATCAGAGTCCGTCGTCCCTGCTAGCATGTTTGCTCCTGTGCACGGATGCCTGGACGACGACGGAGCGGACTGCTACGAAGACGAGGATCTGTTCAACGGCGAGCTCGCGGATCACGGCATAGACTTCTCCAGCAAGGTAGGCCTCAAGCACAGCCTGCTCGTTTACAGCAATCTAACTGTGTTTCCCGCTGTGTTCGTGTGTTGTAACTACAGTAAGTGACGCGACCGCTTTAGTCGTCTGATTACATTTTAAGTGATGTTTTCAAAAACGCACTTTATAACGGATAATCGATTAGCGCGCACGAATACAAACCGAACTAGCCACGCTAGTTAGTTCCACGCTTGTAAAACACGCGTGTTATCATATGAACCCTACACGTCAAGGTGACATGTCATTAGGATGTGTGCGTAGTTGTTTGTTAAGAAATCGCGATTATTCGCTGCAAATCACGATTTGATCCGATGAATGAAACCAATAATAGCAGTGAGTGAACACGACACCTGATGAAACGTCAGTGCAACGCAAGTGTTTTCTGTCCCGACGATCCATCGACCAACTTTTATGAGCTGTCATTAAGTTTTAAAACTTTAAAAACACGATTCATGTTAAAGTTGAAATAACATGTGATGTGCATTTATACACACACTGCTGATTAAGAAGCTTCTAGAATATAAAGAATATGATGGCTGTAACTGAAATTGTTTTTTAAACGGTCTTCACAAGATTATTAACCATAATAAAGTAATTTTTTGTAAGTACGTCTAGGAGTTATTATAGATGCACCAATTACTCCAAATCTGATCTTTGTTCCACCTAATTAAAACACACTTGTTGTTTTAATACTAGAACTGTCTCAGTTTTTCCACTGCTGGTTGCATTTGTTGTTAAAGTTCTTGACCATTACAAAAATATTAATAATTATAAAAGGTTTTTAGCACATTGCACATGACTTATTAGTGTTTAACTTTACTTTTAAAGTTGATTAAACTAGTCAAACAAGTTAGTTTTTTTTTTTTAACTTTAAACACCTACATGCATGGGAAGCAGGACAGATGACTTTCATTCATTCATGACAGATGAATAAACGGCACAAGCACTTTTTCTTCGACGTCTTGTTTCCCTGTAGACATGGGTTGTTACAGATGGGATGATCCGGTTTCATTTGCTTTTGCAAACTCCACCCTGTCTGGTTGCGTTTCGTCTGATGTAAGATGTAATAAAATCAAGAAATTCTTTTCCTAGAGCCTTTTGACCCTTGTTCTTTGTCACTAGAACCAACGAGTGTCGATCACCTATGTGAATGTTTGTGATATAACTCTTTTAATGCCTTTTTATTTCTGCAGTTGGCATTGGTCAGTCCTAATGGGGAACAGTATGACTTGTTACTGCGTCAGCTGCGTGAGCGGATGGATGAGGGCTGTGGAGAGACCATCTATGTGGTTGGTGTGGGTTCAGGTAAGACGGCAGGTTGCACACAGAGGGAGAATGGACCAGCACTCACATCCGCTTTCTGTTGCAGACGGAGGAGACTATGGCCTGGACATCAGTGACATGCTAGCGTCTGTCGCCACAGTGAAGTCTATGTGTGAGCAGATCGAGGCAGATCTCATTCTGTTGAGGGAGCGCACTGAGGCCGGTGGTCAGGTCAGAGATTACCTCATCCGTCGCCAGGTGGGAGAAGCTGATTTCCTTGAAGTTCGGTGAGTGAGATTAGAGAAGTAGTCCAATTTTCAATTTTTTTTATTAACACTATTTTTAGTAATATGAAACTTTAGAAAACACTTAAAAAATAAATTGTCTGTTCGTTTGTAATCTGTTTTCTCTGTGAAATGCCCATTGAGGCTGATAAATTCAAAACAATCAATCTCATGGTTAAAGTAGCAGTTATTATCAGTGTTTCTTATATCTTTGGAAATTTTGTAGCAAAGATTGTGACAGTATTTGTAGATGTACTCTACGTTTTCACAATTGTTGCAAATCTCTATATTGTTGCAAAACTGATTACAAAAATGGTTAAAACTGTTACATAATTAAAACTTTGTATCTTTTGTAAATTATATCTTTGTGATTAAACCAAGTGACCCCTTGAAAGTTGTCTATGTTTGTCCTCAGAGTGGCTGTTGTAGGGAATGTGGACGCAGGGAAGAGCACTCTGCTGGGGGTGCTGACTCATGGAGAGCTGGATAATGGTCGTGGATTTGCACGACAGAAGCTCTTCAGGCACAAGCACGAAATGGAGAGTGGCCGCACGAGCAGCGTGGGCAACGATATCCTGGGGTTTGATCAAGAGGGACAAGTAGTCAACAAGCCTGACAGCCACGGTGGAAGTCTGGACTGGACCAAGATCTGCGAGAAGTCTTCAAAAGTCATCACCTTTATTGACCTGGCTGGACACGAGAAGTACCTGAAGACTACTGTGTTTGGAATGACTGGTCACTTGCCTGATTTCTGCATGCTAATGGTAATAATTCTGTTTTTTATTCAGTTATAGAAAAACTTCCAAGTGAAAGTATTGAACTATAGAAAAAAAGCAGTCACCAGCTTCTCGGCGACATCTTGTCAAGGAGTGAATTTTCAGGCCAATAAATGTATTGCTTTGTTATATTTTGTTTAAATGTAATGTCCTATATATTTTAGATCATAAACGGTACATAAAGTAAAAATAAAAATCACCTTTTTATTTTCTCGCCCATTTTTGCTGTTTGTTTTAATCTGAATACGCTTTTGGTTTTGATATAACTTTTGATTTCTTCTGCCTCACTTGTTTTGCTTAATTTTATTAATTCCAGATTGGCAGCAATGCAGGAATTGTTGGAATGACCAAAGAGCATCTCGGCTTGGCACTTGCCCTTAACGTTCCAGTGTTTGTTGTAGTTACTAAGATTGACATGTGTCCAGCTAATATTCTTCAAGGTGAACAATTATTTTAAAAAAAAGTATTGTTTAGCTTTAAAAAATGTATTTTAACTTTGCCGTTATTTTTTATTTCCCTTTTCCCACAACAGAAACTTTAAAGCTTCTGCAGAAGATACTGAAATCTCCAGGCTGTAGAAAAATCCCAGTCCTGGTCCAAAGCAAGGATGACGTTATTGTCACTGCATCAAACTTCAGTTCTGAAAGGTAATCCTCTACTGCATTTTTTTAGCCTGCTCAACTGAGGTTTCCCTAAACCTGATTGTTTTTTTTGTTGTTGCAGGATTTGCCCCATTTTCCAGATCTCAAATGTCACAGGAGAAAACATGGACATGCTCAAGATGTTCTTGAACCTCCTTACTTCCCGCAGCTCATTTAAGGACCACGAGCCTGCCGAATTTCAAATAGACGACACTTATTCCGTACCTGTAAGAATGCTGCAGTCGGTGTCCATTAGCGCTTTCACGTCTTCTGTTCTCACGCCTCTGGTTCTCTTGCTGTAGGGTGTGGGAACTGTAGTGTCTGGTACCACATTACGAGGCCTGATCCGTCTGAATGACACCTTGCTCCTCGGACCCGACCCCTTGGGAGCCTTCCTCCCCATCACTGTCAAATCCATTCACCGGAAACGAATGCCTGTTAAAGAAGTCCGGGGTGGTCAGACGGCTTCTTTCGCACTAAAAAAGGCATGGATCAGTTGAACATTGAAGTCGAGCTCAACAAATTATTTCTGCAATATTAACCCCCCCTTTTTTTTTATTTGCTCGATTCAGATCAAGAGGTCATCGATAAGAAAAGGCATGGTCATGGTATCACCAAAGTTAAACCCGCAGGCGTACTGGGAGTTTGAAGCTGAAATATTAGTTTTGCATCACCCAACCACCATTTCCCCTAGATATCAAGCTATGGGTAAGATCTGGAAGTTATTTGTGGTCTTCATATATATCAATGCACTCATTCTCGCTTTTCCCACAGTGCACTGTGGCAGCATCAGGCAGACGGCGACCATTCTGTCTATGACCAGGGAGTGTTTACGCACTGGAGACAAGGCAACTGTACACTTCCGTTTCATAAAAACCCCGGAGTATTTGCATTTGGACCAGAGGCTAGTTTTCAGGGAAGGAAGGACAAAAGCTGTGGGCACCATCATCAAGGTCAGTTTCAAACGCGTTTTCACTGGCTTTGTCTTTTTTTTTTTTTTTTTTTTTTT
>CM051506.1:7956780-8108878 GCA_028031935.1 Paedocypris micromegethes
TTTTTTTTTTTTGGTATTTATTCTCAACAGTAGGTTGCGTGAAAGCCTGATTACCTTAATGTTTTAATGTTAGAATAACATATTAAAAATAAAAAATATAATTTAATATTTTATACGGACTTGTTATACAGTATATGGAATATTTTAGCAATTTCATTAAGAACGTAGGAATCACCTTGTTATTTATGCACTTTTATAAATGCATGTTGTGCAAGTCTTTATTCATCCTTAATTTTTATTTAAATAAAACTTGTTTTTTGTAGTTGCTTCTGTCGCCGAACAATCAGCCGTCAAACTCCAAACCTCCACAAATCAAGATGCAGTCAACAAAAAAAGTGCCGATAAAGAGGGAGGACGGGACGGCGCCATCTAGTGACGAGGCGGCGGTCGTGGGCTTGCCTGCAGCTCCACACTGCGCAACACAACAGGTGATTCCGGAAAATCCTTTGTCCCTTCTGCTTTGCGTATATGTCAAACCCGACCACTGTAATAACTTTTCTCCCCTTTCTTCTGGATTTTTCTTCACATTTATTTTCTATCATTATCTTTATCCATCATTTTTACTTTCTACCAAACGTTTTTGCATCCCTCTCGTCTCCCCACATTTTCTGTAATGTTTACCGCTTCAGAACGAAGTGGAGGAAGACCCTCATAATAAAGAGAACAAGGTAAAATGGGAAGGTGACGTTTGACTAATAATTCTCTGCTCACAGGAGTTGTGTGGTCCTGACGTACTGAACACGTAAACTTACTGGAAACGTACTTATTCTTTTTGTATTTTGTTTCATTTTTTTATTAATTAGTTTGAGACCAGAGAATGTGCAAGTTGTCGTGATGGGAAGCACCAGAACCGTTTTTATTTTTTTATATTCTCTTCATTCTGGGCATCTCTCTCGTAGATGGAGAGGCTGCTGCATGAAAACATACAGCTGTTTGTGACTTTCTGCTCAAGTCTCAGTGAAGGATGCGTTGCAGTGTTGGTTCCTATAGTCGTTTTCTCTGCAACTACTGCGATAAACTAGGATATACAATACTTTTGTTATTGAAATAACTACCATGATAAATTAATCAACGTACTGTATTTTTCTGGTGACTTTTCCTGGATAAAAAGTTCTGGTGAACGTTGTTTTGCCTCAAACAAAGTTACTGCGATAAACGACAATGTACTGTTTGTATTCCACCATAGACCTTGAAACATTGAATAATCTACTGTATTTTTGCATATTCGTATACAATTTCTGGGCAACAAATTTAAGACCCTGCTAAAATACAGTAGATTCCCGACAGTAACGACATGCTGTGAAATCTAAACCCAAAAAAACGGTGACAATCTGAACGTGATGGTGTGAAAATTCCTTAAACACTAGCGCATGTTTGCATGTTCGGGGGTCTTCTGCGTTTTTAATGTCTCAATTTCTACTTGTTTGTTTCCCTTCTTCCCACCATAAGCCAAAGTCTGGAGGACGGAGACGAGGGGGTCAGCGGCACAAAGGCAAAGCTCCGGGTAACCCTGCGGTGGCCCTGTCTGGAGCAGTGGGCGGCTGCTAAACTCCGGCCTTTCAAGAGATCAGTGCCATGTTTTACCGACGTCTTTTACCTGTTCACAGAACCAACATGCACATTGATTTTTTTTATTTTTTTTTTTTTTTTTTTTTTTTTAACTTATTTAAAATGTTTTAGACTGTATATACTGTAGACTTGGAGAGTATATGACAGACAAATTGCATGCTGGTTCTGCTTTCACTGAAGGTTTCCATTTTTAAAAGACGTTCTTGTTCATCTTGACGTGTCATGCCTATGTTTTCAATCCGTTTCCATGGAGATTTGCAAAGCTTTGGCTGAACATTTCATAATGTAGCTAGATCTTTTATAAGGGACGATTAATAAGCCTTGTAACCCAATTGGAAAGTTTTTTGGACCATGATGTGAACCGAATTTCAGATGTTTAGCAGGTGTTATGCAGAACGCTGGTCAGAAGGTTTGCAGGCAGCTAGTTTACGGTGGTGTTTGAAATTCTGAAACGTCACAAGAAGAGATAAAAACATCACCGAGTAGTTTTTTTTTTTTTAATACCTCGTTTACACATTTGCAAATCTTCTGGGACTGCTCTAGATGTTTGGACTGGCTGAACCTGAAGTTTACCTGTGGAAGAATGTCATTGTGGAAATGGCACAAATGCGTTCAAAAGCTTTTGCAGCCGAAACAAGGCCAGTTTTCTTTTTTTTCTTGGTGATTACATAGACGAGTAGATTTTGCAGTGAGTCCTTCACGTTGGCTTAACTCCGTCAGCTCTTAGATATTACAAACTCAATGATGATGAAATCTGGACTGTTCTTTTTCTGTTTTACATGTTGTGAAACCTACACCAATAAACCAATGTCAACAATTTCTGATGTATTTCATGTATTTTGCTCTACAAACGACACAAAGAATCGTCGCTATTGATTTATTTATGCATAGTGAACGATGACCAAAAGCACACGCGAGTGTCTTGCTTTGGCCTTTTTTTCTTTAACCTTTAAAACGGAGTAAGAAAATCCTCTTATTTTGTTCAAAAAATCTACGTGTCTACATTTTAGTTCACGACTTGGTAATTGGTAAACTATAAAACGTGCTTTCTGAATATTATTTTAGACCTATGTAGTACTTTTCATTAAAAAAAAAAAACGGTAAATACAATTCTCTACCGATTCCGCGAGTCTAGTAACGTAAAACTTTAGTTGATAAAGTTTACAGAAATAATAAAGCATCCAGAAAGACCCAGCATTACACACGTCTTCATCATCATCTCTTTTAATGCTGAAATGCTCTGACATGGTGAGACTGACTCGGTCAGTTAGACCGCACATTTATCGTTTATCGACAGCACAAGCCGAGCAGAGTGAGTGCTGACATCACAGGAGCCGGAACGTCTTCAGAAGAACAGCCCTCATTGTGCCCACCACAGTGATGGCAAAAATATAAGACTCACACATGCTCGCCGCTTCAGTGGAACACTGTACAGGAAGTGGTAACTGTCGCTCAGTCTAGCCGTCGATGTCCCAGCTGAAGAGATGATGTTTCACCAGCATATCCTGAACACCTTCCTTCAGAGGTTTCTGCTCCTTCTCCTGGAAAACAGAAAGTCTTTAGTTCATTAACCATCACAGTTCCCTGCCAACACAACCAGAATAAAACACCCAAACTTCCATTGCCGACGTAAACGTTTAGCCAATTTTTGAGTGAAAGTAACATCAAACGTGCAAGATCACTCTGGATTGTGCAAACGGGGATCATGCTCGTGCTTGTTTGCTTTAGAGTTTGGTTAGCTGCTTGCGGAGAAGCTGATCAACCAGTTCTCGTATCTTCAGTGTGTCTTTGAAATGTAGCATCACAATGCAAACAGCAGGTGGAAAGACTGGCTGCTATTGCTACTACAGGTGTGAAGCAGCAGCAGGCAACCTAGTTACCAGCGTTACCTAGAGGTCCCAACTAAAGAGGTGATGTTGGACCAAGACATCCACCACTTCTGATTTGAGAATGGGAGAGTTCTGGAACGGCAGACAAGCAGGCGTTAACCCCGTGTGTCTGCTTGTCTGTGTGCGGAAGGAGATTTGACAGAGAAGGTGGGAGAAATGGGGGCACGTCACCTCTTTTTTGGTGGGCAGCTCACAGTCTTGGGACAGACTGAAGGCGAACTTCGAGAGAACTCTGAAAGCAGAGAACATGGCAAGAATCCACATCAAGAAACAATTAAGGGGTATTGAGTTATAAATTAACACCAATGGGGGGGGGGTTGTGGTCTAGTGATAGGGGACTTGGACTGATTGGACCGAATCCCCCCTACGACTAAGTCTCCTTGGGCAAGACACTGAACCCCACACTCGTGTGGCTGCCCACTGCTCTGATGGTCTGATCGAATGGGTTAAATGCAGAGAAAGAATTTCCCCATGAGGGACTAATAAAGGTTCAATTATAATTATAATATAACTGTTTTTTTTTTTTTTAAGAATTGACAAGTATTTTTTTATGCTTGTTTTTTGCTTTAATACAACAAGGCTACTCTATTGTACAATGACAAAATACTATTCTATTCTTCGCTGTATGCATCAAAGAATTTGATCAAAAATACATTTAATTAAACAATTTAAATTAATTTAAATTTTTGGCCAATTATGTTTTAATAGATATTTGATTTAGTCTTATCTTCTAAAAGAATCGTCTTCTTCTTTTAGAGAATATTTTATTTGGAATAAAAAATGTTTTATTTGGCCTATGAACCTGAAATGACAAACTAAACAATAAAAAAAATATATATTCCTCTAGACCTGATTGCATCATTTTATATAAGATTTTTTTTGCAAGAGGACGACCAAGGAGGAGATATATGGATGTTGTAAGAGAGGACGTGAGTTTGGCTGGGGTCAGGGTGGAAGATACTCAAGATAGAATGAGGTGGAAAGGCATGACTCGCTGTGGCGACCCCTGATAAGGGAAAAGCCGAAAGAGAAGTAGTAGAGATATATATATATATATATATATATATATATGAGAGAGAGAGAGAGAGAGAGAGAGAGAGATTTATGTTTAAAATAAAGATACCTAAATGATCAAACCTACAGAAAAAAAAGTAAATCATCGTCTAGTGAATTCAGTCGAGGAGCTGGAGTCGTGTCAAGCTCAGTCTCACCTGAGTTCACACTTTATCTGGACCCATCCAGGGCTGCGCAGGAAGGACCAGGGGTGGTACCACTTCTCCACCGCGCTCATACTGGAACACAACACCTCCAGCCAGAGGTGCAGAACCTGCTCACTGAGGCGACAAGCACAGCAGCTCAGCCCGAAGACTCACTTAGAGGGAAATAAACCTGAAGATACTTACTTCAAGCCCACACAGATCAGAGAGCGGAATTTGACGTCCATCTGAGCATGTGCAGTGTCGTGGCTCATGTTGACGGACTGTACGGCCTAGGATGGAGAAGACAATCAACACAGGAGCGTAAAACTGTTCGGTACCAGTGTACTTTATATACTGACCCTGTACAGAAGCTCTTCTGGTGTGAGAACCTTCCCATCTTCATCCAACCTACAAACCAATGAGTGGCATCACATCAGCAAGGATATTCTAAGCTTATAAGCTCTTTTTCTAGAATGTTCTTCACCTGTACGTCTTGCACAGAACCAGTCTGGAGTAGACAGAGTTGAAATCTCGCTCTACTTCTCTGCTGGCGGCCTGTGATCAACACCAACACACTAAATTAACCTTTACTCAGTAACACTTTAATCAACACCAAGGATGAAGAGAAGAAGAATGAATAAATTACTTTAAATGAAATATAATAATTGTAGAAAGTTGCCGTTTTCTAAAGAATAATAGATACCAGATATTTTAAAATGCATGGAAGATTTTATTAATTTTTGAAAATATATTTAAATGTTTGAAAATATTTACCATATTTACACGAATATAAGCACCCCCCCAAAATTTTTCAGACATAAAATACAAATACATTTCTTTTACATTTCTTGCAGGGGTCCTGTAATGTTTATTTACCTCCTCAATAAACAGCCAAGGGTGACACGGACCCCCGAGTATAGAGGGCTTCTTCAGGCCGTGCTGAAAGATGGCCTTCAAGGCCGGACACAGCGTCCCCCTCACCAGGTCATTCACAGCCTCAGTGACCGAGTCATCTCCGGCCAGGGAATACTGAACAACAAACGGAGAGCCATCAGTGCATGGAAAAATCCACTAAAATGTGGAGTAAATCTAGATTTACCTCTTTACTCCGCTCGTCTAAAACTTCCACAAACTTGGCAGGAAACCAACCTAAAGGATCCAAATAGTAGTGTAAGTCCAGCTTTTATCAGCCCTGTAGACCTAAATACCATGAAGAGATGTTCACCTCTCAGGCCGTTTAACTCGCCCACCCAGCAGTGCTCGTCTTTCTGTGAAATGATCTACAGCACACATACGTTTGTAAAGCTGGTGTGGACATGTTTGGTGAGAGAAAGGATGTGCTTACGGTAATGATGTCGTTCTTCCTGAATCCCAGCTCGTCATCATCGTGCCGTTCAAAATCCAGCAAGGCTTTTGCTCGTCTCCGGCGATTCCGAGATACAACCAGGAAGTTCTCGTGGTCTCTCTGATGACTTTCCATGGAATAGTCCGGAGTCAGATCCTTTAGAGAGAAGACAATAAGCTGAGAACATCTTTACAAACAAAAACGTAAAAATATTTTTGACGTTTTATAAGAGGCTTAAATTGTAATACTTATTCTGGATTCTGGATATTTAAACCCAGAAGATCAGGTTTTTTTCATTGTGAAAAACCACCATTAAACGTAAAAAATAAACATACCAAGGTACAGTACTATATAGAGTTGAGGGCAAAATTATTAACTCTGTTTTAAAGCACTTTTGAAATACTTTACAAACAATGATTATTTTGTAACTGTATATGTTTGCAAACCATCTTCTGGTTTGAAACCCCAGTAAACACACACACTTCAGAATAAAAAATGTTCAGGTACAATACTAAAATGTCTCAGTTGATAGCAGACTTACTTGACTGTTGAGTTTCCTCACTCATTCTCCCTGTTTATTTGGATTAACAATTAACCTTTTACTGATTAATTGTGCAGCTCTAGTACTGGGTATTGAAAATATAAACAACTTTTAGTCTCTACTTGACTACATTTTTAATTGAGTAAACACTTTTTACTCCACTACACTTGAATGGATGCTTACTGTTACCTGTTGCATTGTGATTGCGTGTGACAAGTCGAATTTGTTTTAGCAGGACGTTTGAGCGGACGAGGCGATATCGCTGAAGGTACTAATCACTTGAATTTAATCCAGTGGTTAGATGTTTTTCTACATGAGTTTGACTGAGACTGACTTTTTTTTCCATGTTTTATCATGGTACATTTCTTGGTGCTTGTTGAGCCTAAACTCAGTACAAGTAAAATACTCAAGTTCTTTTAAAACAGGGATACTTTTTTACACTAAGGAATACGTTTTATGGTTTTCAGGTACTGTACACTTCTGCAACACACGACCTTGGTGTTGCAAACACCACACTTCTGTCTGAATGAAAAGCTGCTTCATGAGAACAATTCATCATGATTTACCAATGAAGCCGTTTGCGTATCACTGCGCGAGTCATTCAGTCAACTCACTACATGAGTCACACTGTTCGCCGTTTCTAAGCAAATGTTCAGTTTCCACTCGTATTAATCTCGACAGCGTGATTCATGTGAATGAGCAGAGGGGCTTTACAGTGCTGCAGTTGCGGGGGTCCAGGCAGTGAAAATGCTCGGCCGTGCGACCGATGGCTTCCCTCAGTGCGGCCACCAGCTCCGTCTGCTTGATATTCTTGGCCTTCAGTGCTTCCACCTCATCATCTCCCCAGAGCAAAGAGCTGAGAGTGGACTTCCTGCGTAGACTCTGTCTGCGGACCACCTGGTACACACAAGTAAACAAAACCCCCTGATAATGATGCAGAAGATAAGCACTATACAAACTTTAAAAACCGGTTTTAAGGGTTATCAAGGCTGGTTTCTCAAAGATCTTACAACAGCAGTAAAGCTGACACGTGCACATAATGACCATATTTTTCTGACTACAAGGAGCTTTAGAAATCAAAATTAATTGTGCATCTTATAATCTGAAAAAAATGCTTGTGGCTCAGAAATAAAAAAAGGAAAATTAGGTGTTTAATTTTGTAAAAAAAAAAATTGTTATTATATTTACATAAAAAAAACCCAAATCTATTAAGACATGAAAAAGTATAATTATTTGACATTTCCTTTAGATGACAATTCATCATATAAAATATGATCATGAATGTCTATCCTCTGTAAGAGACCTTCATAAATGTCTTAAATGAAATGAACATAAGAATCATAAATGAAACGTCGATGGCACCTTATTGAGGCTAGTGTTGAGCGAGTTGTTGGAGTCGAGTTGGGCTTGTTCAGCCAGGATGTAGGCGAGATGCTTGTGCCTGTGTGTGTCGAGGTTTTCCTGCGTCAGTGACCCGGCCAGACGCATGGCTTCTCCGAGCACCGCCGCCCCGTCTTCCAGCTGACTCGGCAGGTCTGACAGAGTGTTGAAGATAGACGCAGAGTTTTCCGATGACACCAGTTCCTCTTCCTACATCAGGAAGACATGATTTGGTGAGTAGAAAGTTGGCTTGTGAAACCCTTCTAAACACTCCATGAATTCAGGTTTCGTCAAGAACACCTTGATTTTCAGCATGCCCAGGGTGACCTGGAAGAGAACCATTGAGCCCTCGTAGAAGAGCAGGTCCCAGACACGCAGCAGGATTCGGATGTCCACCACACTGGCGAAGGCGGTGAGGAACCAGTGCAGCGTGATTAAAGAAAGCTCTACGCAAATGGGGCACAATGAACACACTGAGATTATTTCGTCGCTTTCCATAAAAAAAAACACATAAATGATCATAGTTTGCATTCGGAAATCACAGAGTTCCACTTTTCCAAGGGGTGACGGTCTCACCGATGTCATGGTCCAGCAGCAGCTGGTCTAAGCTGGGCAGGTACTGCACGATGAGTTGTCGCAGCACGCGCTGATCAGTTTGCACTCCCAACAGAGTGGAAGAGAAGTAAGAAGGAGGAAGCAGGTCTTCGATTAGTGAGCACATCATCCACAGAGCATCCTCCTCCTCCAGGAACAACAGCAGGCAAGACACCACCTGTAGACAAGGAACTCCTTCTTCACATGCACCTTTATTTATTCTGAACAGAAATATAATGAAACGAGTCAAACTAATTAAAAAAGCAGAAACGAAAAATTACAAAATCACAAGGTGACCTCGCACCATGCCTGTGCCCTGACAGTATCCGATGTCCGGATAGAGCCATGCCAGGCCCCTCAGGACACGCCGGAGCTTGGGCACCCCCACACTAGACAGGGCGCTGAAGCAGGCATTAGTGGGCATGGTCCGCAGTAGATCCTTTTCTATCTGCAACACAGAAAGTTCAGAGTGAGAGTTTTTATCACTGAAATTTTTTATGTTTTAACAATTTACAGCAATGTCAGAAATCAGATTTGATCAATTTTATAATCACAAGACAAAATATCAAAGATTTAAATGGCACACAGAGTCAGACGTTTTATTAATGTCAGATGAAAAGCAAGTTTAAAATATGATTAACAATTACTGCATTTTTAGAATTTGTTTTAGGATTTTAGTAGCACCTTATCTTAAAAAATTATGATAATATGGAATGTATGACTAGGATTTATAGAGTAGACCGTTTTTTTTTAATCACCATAACCATATACAGTTTAATCTGATGGATTGTAACTCAGAAACAATTGCAAAAATTAAGTTATATTATTAAATAAATAATCGGTACCACTTAAAAACAACTAAATGCTATGAACCATTAGTTAAGCATCAGTAAATAATCAATAAATCATTAATCAAGCATTACTCCTACCTTATTACACATTAGTAAGTTTATAAATACTAGTTCCTAAGATTTATTCATGCTGTAAAAGCATCGATATAACAAGCGCAATGATTGTATAGTGTTGGTTATACTCAACTAATTTAAATGACAAACATAACAAACATTTAGCATCTAACCTATGTTATGCAGTTATCATAAATTACTTGAGTACTTTTTTCAAGCCAATCGCAGAGCAGTTGTGCAAGGAGAGAGTGCTCCTCATCATCACACAGCATTTCAAAATGTTTCTTCTAAAAATAGAAATACCTGTTTGGCTGCGGTTGTGTCATCATTAGAGCTGTTTTTGACAATTTCACGATAGGAAATTTCAGATGTTCGCTTTTTCTGCAAGGCGCCCGACAGTCGCATCCACAGCTGGAGCATCACATTAAAAAAAACACAGTTAACACTAAGAATTATGAGAGGTATAGAAAGATCACAGATTCAATATAATTGACATACAGTGTTAAAAAGAAAATAACGACAACATATTGTACATCAGTGATAATCTAAAGCCCTGGAGGATGGAAACTGTTGCTATGGAAACATTACATCAGCAGATTAGTCGCCTGAATGTGTCTAACAACACACAGATTGTCTTAAATGTGCAGTGGTGACTAAACACACAAAAACACATTGAAAGAAGCTGTGCAGTCTGACCTGTGGTCTCATGCTGTGTGGTATGCCTCCCAGAACCAGGGTCCGGAGGCGATCAGTGCGGGCTAATGTTGAGCTGATCTTGTCCCACGTCAGGTCTCCTACTGTATGGTTGTGGGTGAACTCCAGATGGGCTTGCCAGCGCAGTCTTTGCTGAGGGTCTTCTTTCTGGGGGGCTTCATCACCACAAAGCCATTTCCCAGTCTCCATTCCACCTGAAAAACAAGTTTCAAACGCTCAATGAGGAAAAATATTATTTTTGGTGGCATTTTGTTAAATCGGTTGTAGATCACAATAAGCCAGTCATTGTTTTTGAATGGTGGTCTTGATAATGACTAATCAGATGACACAAACCAACCCACAAAACAAACATTTTGAAGGCATGTTAATGGCTTTACTGATCAGGCTTTTCTACGCTTTCTAGCTTGTCTTTCTCTCACTGCTTGTTTAGTGCAATTTATGTATAATTTTAAGTAATACTGTAGAGAAAATTGAAAAAAGGCAAGAAGAACTGACACATCGAATAATGCAATTTGGAGTGAGAAGATCTGGAGATTTGAATTGGATTCTGGTTTGTTTCTTTATATCGGTAGGTTTCATTTTATTATGTTGTGCTCTTTTAGTCGTGATGTAATGCAGTTGTAGGTCATACTTTTTTTTTCTCCCATACACAGTTTTATTTGCAATTTATATGCATTTTTTTCATACTGAATATTTGTTTATAGACTTCCTTTTTAGTGCATTTATTTTATTTGTCCACAGTAAAGGTATTTATGATATTAGATCATAAATAAATAAAAAAATACAAATACATTTGACGTGAGACATTACAAAAAAGCTTTTCAGTGCATTACATTCCTCCAATCTCTAATTTATTACGTATTTACAGTGCTGTTAAATAAAGTGTAATAAATAATTCTGCAAAACATATTTAAAACAGACTTGTAATCAGTTTTTCGGTGTTAGACTATAACATTCTAAAAATCCGATGGAAGCCGTTTATATCGTTCTACGTCCATTTCATCAACTATGAAGAATTCAAAACTTGTGATTAAAGCATCAAATCTTTACTTTGTGAATCTCATCACTTCTCACTTGAATGATCTAAAGAATGCAACACAAACCTTCACTATCAACTCGAAATCCAAATTCATCATACTGCAGTTCCGTTTCCACACTGGGGTCTTTCTGCAAAAGTCAATCACGTTAATAAAACTTCTAATCTGGAAAAATCTAAATAGCACATGTTCAAACTGCATTACAACTGCAAACAACCTGATGATACTTGGCCAGGATGTCCTGCGGCCACATGCTGGGTGTGAGAGCCGAGAAAGGGCCACCAGGGGCCGGTGTGTAGTGGTCTTCTGAACAGAAAGGAACACATTGTTAAACACTTCTTAACGTTTGTTTTCCAGTCTATCAGATTGGGAAATCTTACTTGACATGGTGCTGGAATTTAACAAGCACTTCTTAATATCTTAAGAAGGAATTCAAACTGGAGCTGTTCAGGTCCGGCTTTCACTGGGACTGGACAAGAAAACCAACAACACAGAGCAAACGTGTAAACACACATTATACGCACTGAACTGAGAACGTTAAGCCATTAGCACACAGACAGCATCAGTCCTCCAGTGCGCAATGCTGCGGAGACAGTAGGAGAAAGCACTTGTTTTAAAAATAGAAAGTATTTTACTAAAAAGGAAATTGGCCTCCACCAAAAAGAAAAGTAAATGAATTGTTCAGTAAGAAAAATGTCAGTGAAAGTAAACCACTCCAATGCAGAAAAATAAAATAAAGAATAACAATAATAATAATACAACATAAATAATTAAATCATAGTTGTTTAGTAGGTTTTATTCAATTATTAAGTAAATCAAAGCTTTAAATTATTTACAGCGCGGCACTTATACACAAAAAAAGCAAGAAACTCTGGGATTTTCAAGCTCCAGGCAACTGACCCTTCACTTTCATGCTCCAGTTCTCCACATTAACATAAAGTTTATGAACATTTTCAGAGGCGCAGTATGTTCAGATAAATGAATCATGCCAAAGAGACCATGAACATCAACGGAGAGCATGACTTCTCCTTGAACAACACTGACATCAGATGAGTTTACAGCTGATCACACTGTATAATGCGGCTTTTGTTTCTTTAACTAAACCGGTGACAATCCCATTAGAATCATTCTGTGATCTCAGTGGGACCGGAAGCAGAAATCCGTCCCTTGAGAACAGCAGATTTTGAGCAGTTTCTTCTAAACTTTTAACAGATTACGGCAGCTAAACCAGCCCGAGACTTGACAAGCTAATGCGGTGTTCAATTCCCTTGTCTGTGTAAAATCAATCTTCCTTGTTGAATAAAAGCCAATATCCTTTTGAGGCTGGAAAAACACAAAACTCCATATTACATGGACGTATTATAATGCAAGATCAAGACTTCTTGGAAGTTCCACCTGTGAAATAGTACATACAATCTTGCATTGATCCACTTTGACAGAACAAACTAATTGTGAAAGTTTTCAATAGGTTCAGGTTTGGGCAGCTAATATTGACCCATCACAGATCATAATTGACTAATATTGCTATTGACTGGTGGGTTCTAGATGCAGAAAAGCAGACCAGAAGACTTACAAGCTTTATTATTGCTGTATCTGAGCAATATTATTTGCTTTTATATGTATGCAATTAGCAGATGATAAAGATTACAAGCTTTCCTAAAACACAAGTTTGAATATAATTGATCTTAAAATATTCAAATAAAAATACTACATGAAACACTCTCAAACTTAATCGGCATTAAAATCCGTCCTGACTAAAACAGCTTCATGCCCCAAAATTAACCAGAGCATCAAAAATACAAGACCTTCTAGCAAACACTCACTAACAATGACCCTTATGGCTCGACCATGGCAACAGAGCCCACGGCAACCGGAAAGACACAGTCAGGCGAGCAGCAGATCTTTCCATCGGCACAAGGAGGGGAACAAACACAAAACTCTTTATAAAGAAAGCTTTGACCAGAACACAGCTATATTGTCAACGTGTCTAATAATATCTTTGCTCTTGGAATATTTGGTTTTATGGACTAGATTTATACTTGGCGTGTGCATATGAGACTGAGATGCCACCCAGGCACGTAGCTGCTCTATGACGACAGCAAAGTTGGGGGATCGGGGAGAAGTGACGGGGCTGTGTCCTCCATGACTCATGTGTTGTGACACGGAGAAGCTTGAAGACAGAAAACTGGAGGTGGGACCCATGAGAAGCATTTGATGTGCTTTAGAGAAAAATCACGCCAGTCTTTATCTTACAGTCATAACACAAGCTATTTTGCACCATCAGATGACTCCTGAAGCCTGGTTGTCAGTCTTTATCTGCGGCTCCCGTAGGATTGGCCCTGCGCTGTTGCGATGGGTGTGAACCAGAGTAAACAAAGCGAGCCAAACCTTACAGCCATAGAACACGCATGCCAAAGAGTTCCGTTTCACCACAAATCCTAATTACAAATGGACAAAACAATGGACGTAACATGAGTACCAATTACAGTCCAAAATTTATTTACACAGGTGATTCCAGCAGAAATGGGGCTTTCTCTGCTGCTGAGAGCTTGACAAGTCTTTTCAAAGCCTAAACAGCATTGTTTGCCAGTGTTTAACACTTTTTCTAACAGCTACTTACCTATTTGAAATGAACTTGTACGTTTGTATACGTTTGTTATTACTCTACTATTTTCCATGTTACATCTTTTTCATTTGGGATTCTGCAGTTGACATCACAGTTGGAATTTTCAAACACGTGACTAAAATCATGGGATACATTTTAAACACTAAAAACGTCAATCAATCAATCTTGTTCACTAGTTGCTATATTGTTCAAACATCGATTTTTCCTCTGGTTCTTACTCTACTACGGAACGTATGACTCAAATTGAATATAACTAAACAGACATTCTGCTTTGTCCGAACAGAAAAATCACACAAGTAATTTTTCTGCTTTTGTTGTCTCACAAAACTCACAAAAAACCCCCCACAAAAATCCAAATAGACCAAAAAAAAAATAAAGGTGTACATAGTAATACCTTGAAGCTATTTTGTGCAAATTACCTGAAGACGACAACCTTAATCGAATGTAGCTCAATGATCAAACACAATCAGGAATATGTTAAGAAAACGTGCAAAATCTACACAGCAAATTAACATAACCAAATTGCCCTTAACCGGTTTGTTGCAATATCCCCACCGTGAACATGGTAAAGCTAAACGTCAGTGCTCATATAATATAAAGGCAAGAAATACACGTAAATGAGTAACACGTCACCAAATCTAGACGAAATTGTGTGTAAGTGTAAGAAGTAAGAGACTTGAGAGTAGCACGCTAACGCGATTCAGGCATCGGGAGTAGCACTTGCCGCTCCGATTAGCCAGAGAGCTAGCAAAACGAAAACATCTTACCTTAAGTCATTTTTCTTTCTGAACATCACGTCATTACTAAAGTAAGCATCCTTGTCGTAATGCACAATCGGTGAAACACTACTGGATTGAACTCGGTGTTTATGATTGTAAATGGTGGCGCTGGACCAACTGTTTTACGTCATACACCTGTTCGTGTCGCGCGGATATCCTTCCGCCATTACAGATATTCAAAAGAAATAGTTCACATCACACAGTACGCAGATTTTTAGAGTACCTCAGATTCATTTGTATAGTGTATCACAAGTATTTATATTTTAGTTGTTATTATACATTTAAAAAACGTTTTTTTTTTGTTTGTTTTTTTTTTCGCTTATCCTAATTCTAACGCGTCATAAATCACGTCGCTTCCGATTGAAGATTTTACAAAATGACACACTTTTCACAACACACATGTTATTACGTCTGTTTATAATGATAGCTTTATCTTCGGATATCAGGAAGGTGAGCAGGAACTAGATAATACTCCTGTCACAGCATCACATTCATCCGCCGTCTTGATCAAAGCTCATGACGTATTTCTTGTGGGCGGATCTTTCATTCAAGGGAGAACTTTGCTAGTCATACATTATTTAGGGTTTGTCGTTTATTCAGACAAAAAAAAAATTACACACTCGACAAAAAATAATTTTAATTAAATTTAAATTTACGAAACATGTTTGATAAGCCAAATATGCATTTCCATATACTGTATGTATTAATGGAAATGCACAATTTTAAATAGATGCATTAAATGAAACGACAAATGTAAATAGAATTTATGCAAATATAAAAAAAAAAAAACTTGTATAAAAAATTAAATGCATTTAATTGAAGTGGACCTATATATCTATATGAAAGAGAAAGCGCATATTCAGCTCTAAACAGAAGATGTCAGCATAAATCAAATAATCCGCAAAGGGGCCTAGGGGGTCCGTACAAAAATACACCTCTACTGAACTCTCACATCTGGAAATGCTAAAAGCATAAACAGAAAACATAGGAGCATGGAAGGAATTAACAGTAATGTTGCATTGTCATGCATCATGTTGTATAATAATTTGCAAAACGTTGAATTCCTACTTATTCCTCTACTAATAGGAATAAGTATTACTACATTAGGAATAAGTATTACGCCTATACTAATACTGAATACAATTCAATGGAAAATAAACATAAATAAATCAGAGTTTTAAAATAAACAAAATATCAACAGATTTTTAAAATTATGTCCTATGTACTAATATTAGGCACTGAATTGTATGTACTATTTTATGAATACTACGTATACTGTTTTGTTTGTGTGTTGTGTGTGTGTGTGTGTGTGTGTGTGTATGTGCAATCACATCACATGATTCAGTACATTCTTCAACCAGCTCATTTGAACATCTGTTTTAAAATTGTGAATTTACTTTCAATACACAAGCTATAATTTTTAATATGATGATCATATTCCAGAGGGATCTGAGTGTGTGACGCGTTATTTATCAGCATTCATATCACTTCACAGTGTTGTACTTGCAGGTCAGAGACTGGTAGGCATGGTAACCAGCGCACTGTTTTTGTGTGATACGAACAAGCTTATGTTGTGTATGTATTGCTGTATTGAAAAAAATAAAAAACGCCTTTTATAAGCAACTATTTATCGAGACTCCAGCACTGTTACTCAGAGCCCTGAGTCAGCAGCAGTAACTTCTAGAATCCTGATCACTTTAACGTTTGCCTGCAGTTTGTGCTCACATATCACACACCGATCCAGCACGTGTCATTTAACATCGCAGATTGAAAACAGCAACCTCAATCCACCTCGTGCTTCTCCATCGGATTGTCCTTCAGGGCCATTTTATTCCCATCCATCCTGTGCCTCTCCACTGAGCCTGTTGCTTCAACAATCTGCTTTATCGTAAGACAATCCACACTCTTTCATTTTTCTCCCACAGTCTTAAATTCCTTTTCTTATCCTGCTTGATCCCTACTGCTCCTGGCTTGTCAATATGTCAGATATCCACTAGAATGCTTGAACGAGCTGCAGTCCCTATGACGTCAGGGGAAGAGTTAGAGACCGAGCAAGATGGGGGAGAGGCAGGTGATTTAAAGAGAGACTCCGCACATTTTTCTTTCGTGCATGTGCCTGTTGAATTGATGGCATTAGACCATGTGGACGTGAGGTGGGTGCAGGATCAGGGTGTGATATTGACCCAGGTAGCAGTGTTAATATTTATAGGTGGGTGATTCAGCAGGCTTTGCTCAGCGAGACCAAAGAGTGCTTTTGGATGGAGGCTAAAAGTAAGGAGCTTTTTTTTTTAAACTTCAATAAATTCTGCTCCTCAATTGCCCAAGCACTGCAGCGGTGTAGCTCCGTATTCCTCTCCACAGGTGGCGCTGTTGCACTCAAGAATGAAGGTGCATGTAACATGTATGTCGGGACTCTTACCAGAATGCAAACGTAATGCATAATGCATGTACTGGCCAACATGAAGCGATTAATAATTCACAAATCTGTGCCCCAAAAATGTGAATTGCATGTTACAATTTAAGTTTTTATATAGCTGCAATGTTTTGAGAAAGATGAAATATGTTTTTTTGAAGATGAGCTGATGATGGTAGATTTTTTTATTACAAGGGATAACGTGATAATGGGAATGATAGGAGGAATAAAGCCTCTCTATTTGGACTGACACCAGTTAACACGCGCCTGACAGCACAGTCAGTGATATGCGTTATGATATATGGGTTTTGAACTGATATGGAACCATGTGGCTCGTGAATTGCAGTCTCTTGAGTGGAAGTCTTCAGACTCACAGAGTTTAGCTTCTGTCACGTTGATTTGCTCGTGTGGGTTGTGCTCATGTGTCTCTGGACATTTTCACAGAATGGAGTTTGCCATATGGTAATGTGGCAATAAAGTGGCGCTATTTTTCTTGATCACTTTTTGTGAACATTATGTGTGCTTCTACAGTATCTACTATTATAATTAAGCTGAGTTCATCTGCTAAGTTTAACATGTGCTATATAAACACTTTCTACTTTTGTTGAATAAAAATTGCCCTTTTTTTTGAAAGAGGAAAAAAGTGTGAAGGTGTGCTGTATTTGCATAAATATATCTTTAAAGTTGTGTTTTGACAAACATGTGCTATAGTAGTTTTGTCCAGTAGGCTTTACTAAGTTGTTTTCATTCTTCAGTCAACTTTAAAAAGCATTTACCTACAATACCTACAACTCTTTAATAGCACTATAATTTTAAACCTAATTCATTTGAATTAAAATTAAATAAGCACATACATATGGTTTTCTATACCATATATGGTTTTTTATGTTAAGAATATATTTCTTTCTCCAATTCACGTAACGTTTGGTGAGTATTGAATATAATGGGAGCATAAATGCGCAGCGCTATTATTGCAACTTGTCAAGCAAAGGCTCAGCTGCACAGCTGATCGGGTCAGTGACCCCGTGTTGAGCTTATGTGCGGAAGAGTCTTTCTGTTCAGGTCATTGTGTAGGGGGTGAAGGTTTAGCAGCCTCTGGTGATCACACTGAGGGTCCCATTTGCCTCAGCGGCCCACTGGACCTATATCCACTATGTGGAACCTATAGGAGTGCTGGAGGCATAATGGTCATCGCATTCCAGTACATCTGCAGCCCGAAGGCTGTAAAGAGCCCCGGCTCTCTAAGACCCTTAGGCCAAAATCATCTGTGTGGAATTGTATTCATGTTGCGAACACATGTTACATTCAGTCAAGTCAGACTGCTTAGAGTACCGTTTATAAAATAATAATGAAAAAAAAAAGGTTTGAATAATTTCTAGGTTAAACATTTTAATGGAATTATAATGGTGTCTTGAACTGTTGGTTTATTATCCATTGACATCTGATTGATTTCATCTGTCATGTAAACAAGTGGTAATTTCCAAAAAATGCGGACCTAATCTTGCCTTTATCACAAGTGTTAAATTTGTTCTCAGTTCTTTGCATCTACTCAGTTCTTTGCATCTACCATAAAAGGCACTTACAGAAAAGAGCTAGACCCTTACAGATTTGTGGCCTAAATGATGGGTGTCTGGAACGATGTGTGTATTGAGCAGTGTCAAGCACCATGCGTATTATACATGTTCTGTGCCATGAATGAAACCTCAGCAATGACGTGTATAATGAACAATGCGTAAATAAAGTGGGATACAATTATTCAGCGATTGTTGTCTTGAAGCATGTGATCTGTGTCATGAATGATGTGCGTCATGAATGATGCCTGACATGAATGATGTGTGTCATTAATAGTGCGTGTCATACTTGATGTGTGTCGTGAATGACACCTGACCTGAATGATGCAAGTCATGAATAGTGCGTGTCATCAATGATGCTGGTCTTAAATGTTGTGGGTCATGAATGGGGCGTGACATGAATGATGGGTGACATCAATGGGTCATGACATGAATGATGGGTGACATGAATAATGCATGTTCTGAATGGTGAACGACATGAAAGGTGTATGTCATAAATGAAGGCGACATGAATGTTGGGTGACATGATTGATGCATGTCTTAAATTTTGTTTTTATTGTTTTGCTTCATTGTAGCACAACATTTTCTTTTGTCTTTACAGTATTTGTAAAATAGTTACAGTTGGATTCATCTTTTGCTTTGTTGAAAAATTGAATATATAGCAACAAAACGACTATTTTGTTCCTCTCAAGTTGTCTTGGACAGACACATTTTAACACACGTCCTATAGCCAACCTCTGTCTTTTCATATTAACGGCTTTCCTACAAAGGTCAGATCACATATACACTAGCAAAAAAAGCTCGGCTGATTTGTTCACTGATCTGACTGTGTGTGTCTGAGCATATGCTAATAATTGCTATTGGCTTTGACAGTCAGACTCATGCAGTTAAAAGGACTGGAAGAAAGACGCAGTTGAATCAACAGCACCCACAGTGCATAAACGTCCGGGATGCTGGGAACCCTTTATCATGCTAATGAAAAGAACTGTTTGTGTCCCTATTCCATATTACATTGAGTATTAAGAATGTGTGATATAATGCAGCGTTTGTGCGTATGTCACACTGTGATCTCCCCCCGTGAAGCCCCCGTGTGCAGGTAGAATCATGTGAGCGCTGGGCACTGATCTACTGGAGGTATAACGTAAGGATGGATGGATTCCCAGAGGCTGCTGTTGTACTTTGTACTCGAGCGTCATAAGACGAAATATGACAGGTTTTGACAAGCCTTAATCTGTCGTCTTTCAACAGATTACAATCTCCCCTACTCCATCAGTTTGACTGGGACAAAGAATATAAAAAATCACCGTGTGATCTGTCAGCGCTCCGCAGGCGTTCGCTTGCAAAGCTGGATTTAGTCCTCAAGGAGCAGGTCAGGAGTTCAGCGTCTGTGCTGCCTTCAGACCATCAAAATAACACCAAGACTGATGCCATTGTTTTCTTTTTTACCTCGGAACAATGACAATGCTGGAATTTTCTGCAGGCATGAGAAATCTGACAAAGCGAGAAAACACAGGAAAGGTGTTGTAGATGTACTTGATGTTTCATACGTGCAGCTTGCTGGAATCCATACGAGAACATAATAACTATTGAAAGCCAGTTGTACAAGGACGTTTCATTAAAATGAGAACAGCTTTGTCGAGAAAATACAAATATGGTTATGTATCTGGTTTTAATTCTTTGACTAAATAAGAGAGTTTGTGAGCGAGAGGAATTAAGAAGCAATCGAGAATTCACCACATGCTGTTGTTCCTTGAGACCCTGCACAAAAAAAGTCACTTTGTATGGATTTATACTGCTTTTTTTTAATAAAGGTAAGAAGCTTTGCAGTCTGTAGTCTGGAAAAAATAACAATAAAAGCAATATTAGCATGTGGATAATTGGAAATAATGTAAACATTTTTTCTATCGAAGTGGAAACAGGATAAAAATATGTAAAAATTATAGTTCAACCACTAACTGAATAGGTTGTACACTCATATTTTACACTTGTTTCAATTTTTGTGGCTATCCAAAAGATATTTGAAATATATTCAAATATGTTTTACAGGTGCAAATTGATAGCATTTGGTCATTCATGGAATACTGGTTCAGGTTCCATAACTTTAGATAAAACATGAGCGGAACGTGAATTTCATTGAGCATTTTATTAAAAAGTCAACACTCATTAAGAATACTTCACCAAGCAATAAAACCATCCTGATTAAAAATGGGATATTTACAGTTTATCAAAGAGTTTGATCCTGACTTGTTGAAAACTTCGTTCATTCATCTTGTGTATAATACATTCATAATAAACCTTGCCTTTGTAAAGTCTCATACTTCATCCAAAAATATAAATCTCCTTCACAGTAAGTGAGGGACAGCATAATAAAGGCCCATCACTTTGTATGAGAATGAGCTCCAAAAGATAAGGAAGTGAATAGTGTTTGATAGGTATTAAAAAGAGGATTAATTATACTCGCGCTATCTACAGTGTGAGAAGGAGCTTGCATGAAGTTTATCGACCTTTACAACTACAATTGTTTTGACAAGTTTTTTTTGCTCTTGGATATTTATTTAACCAAGACAGTTCTGTTGACAACCAAGGTAAATAACGTACATTTATGCTTAATGCAGACATATTGTGTAGTGCTATAATGTATTTTATATACATAATTAATTGTTCCAGTATATAATAATAATATTTTTACAGTAAACAGTAAAGTTAATACAGCAAAAAAGAGCACTTCACAGTATATCTGATGCTTTTTGAAGTGACAGATGATATGTCAGGTAGGGCAAGACAAAAAAGCTGTCATTTCATTTTCTTGTCACTGATGGATTGGAACGTTTAGTATCTATAAATAAAAATGTCAACACATTTTTGTTTGGCAGACATTCATTGTATTTTTCCCATTCATTTTGATGAATCTTTCATTGACCGGAGGCTTCATCCACTGGGTCTCTTTGTCAGTCACGGCGTGAGACAGTCTGCTGTGGGCCTTAATTGAGCCCATCATTTTTATGTAAATGCTCCTGTCAGAACTGAAATAAACACGTTGGGTAGATGCACCTTGGTTATACGTGATTGCAGTTCTTTGTTGGTTCTTTTCCCTCCTGCCGAGCTTCCAGGGTCGGCTTTATAAGAGCGGAAACTTGGCTGGGATATTCAGAAGGGAGTTTGAAGTGATGTGAAACTGTGAAAGATGGCTCACGGAGCTCGGGACGTCATTAAAGTTTCCTCTCTGTCTTCCACAAGCCGACACCGTTCAAAAGATAATCTGGGAATTATGTATTATTCAAGCCCTTTAATTATGTAATATCTTAAGAAAGAAAAGAGGCAGAAAGCGGATTTTCATCAGTGTAATGTTGGCTGGCTCTGAATGGTTGGAGGGTTCATTTCAAACTCAACCAGGTATTCAGGTTCACAGGAAGTGCCTTTTAAAATCCATCCGGTCTTTGTCCAAATCAGATTTGTAGCAGTTATAGAGTTTCATTTTCTTAAGATTAGGAAAAACATGCTGTGAATTTCAAAACCAATGCATATTATGAAAATTCTGGGCTTACGTATATTAGATGGTTCTGACTTGCCTTGTTGCGTTTTTTGGACAATTACGTGCATTTCATTTATTCTTTTTTTGTTTGCTTCTGGCCTGGTCTTAACAGAACATTTTGCAAAATACATGAGCGATGCTTTATCCGGGCCATGACTTGGAGATGGAGATGTGGCTCTGCATTTATAACCCTTCATAAGAGCATAAAGGTGGAAACAAATTGAGTTGTAAAGCAATGCGTTCTGTTTTACTCTGAGCTCTTCATTCAAATCTCTGCTGGGTCTATTTGTGTAAATAGCATTTGTGGCAAAGGGGTGAAGGGCCTAAATTCATACGCCGTTGAGTGCATCCTCTAAAAATATCAGGAATTCCCACAATATCTCAAGTGACTTAGAAAATAGCAGTTTTGAGCTGTACTAAAATATACCGTGCCTTGAGTTGTTTTTAAATTGTACTACAGAACCTTCTATTCACAAGCACACACACACACACACACACACACACACACACACACAGATTAGCTATATTTTTTAAAGGTTCAAGAAAGCCAAGACAAACTCAAAATCACTTCACATCTTGTTCCCTTCTGTGCGATTCAATACGATGTTCACTGCTCCTGTCAACCCCGCCAAGAGAAAATGAATAGCAATAATGGTTTTGTCACTCATTTTGATGGTGTTCTCTACCATCTAAACGACTTTAGCACTCATAAAAGACAGTAAACTCTCCGTCCGCAAGCCAATAGTGTGAATTATACCTATAAACACCACATCCGCAACCATATGGCGCTTCCGTTCCTTGATATATTCTAGTTTGTCAGAACACACGCTGCAAAACTGTGACTGTATCTATAATGATGGGAATTCCTCCCATCTGTCTGTTGGAGCAACACGTACCTTCAGTTTCTGTCTCAGACGATCACAAAACGTCACACAAACAAAAACTAAGGCCTCCCGACCCAGAGAGCTTGCACTTGTATTCCATTTCATTTGAAAGTTAGGATGTGACTTTTATTCTGTAATATGCCACTTCTTGTACAGAGCTTAATGTTGAAAAGTTGAAACTATTTCCTGAGAATCCAGTATCCTTTTCATTGATAAGGTCAAATTCAGGCTGGGATTCTATAGGATTACAATATGCGAAGTGGTCTATTCAAAACTGCTGGAGCTTGACAATTTGTAAATGTTTTATTATATGAAGATGTTTTAGGTCATCCACCTATTTTCTGAACCACGTCTTTCATGTGTTGGGTCACTGGCAGATGGAACCAATCTCAGCGTCTCTGGGCCGGAAGGCAGAATAAACACCCGGGTTTAAAGGCAAACCACCAGACACACACATTTACTCACACCTTTGGGCTTTTTAGAGACTCTAATTCTCCTATAATGTTTTTGGACTGTGGTAAGAAACCAGAGCATCTTTCGTGTTTGGAACGTGTTTGGTCTTTCTCGAGTAAACTAGGCCTGTTTTAAGAATCTATTATTATTATCAGTCATTGTCATTATAATATTTGGACAAAAAGAAAACTCATTTTTCTCTTTCTCCCTCGTTTTTTGGTCTAAATAAGCAAAGCAGTTGACTTATCTAATAGGGTTTGTTTTTTGTAACTTTGTCCCAAACAAGTGGCTTTCAAGACTAACCGTCCCAATTAACCTGAATTGACCGTATATCAATACCTTTTACACTGAGTTATTGTTGTAAAGCCCCTGAGGAGGCTGTAAAGTTTTGAATAAAGAATGCCCTTCATAGCTGTTTCTTTATGGTGGAAATAGCCTTCCTGTAGGGTCTGTTGGGCATCACGGAGAGTGGAGATGATCCGGAAGTTCAGCTCTAGACAGTAGGGGAATGAAGGGTGATGACTAGACTCGCTGAGATGGAGGAGTCTCACCTCAGGAAGCCCATCAGCACTGGAGAGCAACTTTAGTGACAGACATTTCTCAGTGTGAAGGAGAGATTCCACCGCTCTTTTCTTCCTGTGGCTGTCAGGCTCCACTATGAACATGATTAACTGTGAATCTGTCACCCATCTGCTGCTTTATTATTTATTTATATATTAACTCATATATGATGTGTAATCCTGTGTGTATGTGATGTACAGTAAATACAACACAGGGTTGTGAATTCCCTAATTATGTTTGTATTGGAAAACACTGCGGATTAAATACAAGAGCGGAAATTTGCATTCTGCTTCCATTTCATAACTTCTTCATCGACTTGTCTTCCATGACAAACACATTCTCATTCGCTGGTGGCAGGGATGCTGTAATTAGATCATTAATTCTAAACAATATTCTGATTACTGTTGGGTGTGTATTGTTATTGTCATTAGCACACGCGGCTTAGCTTGATATAAGGTTGTCACACACACTCTGCTGTAATATAGGGCAAGAATATTCATGCTGTCCCTTCAGTTTTAGCTTGACATTTCGGCTCTTGACAGTTTGAGCACAATCCTATTTGACAAAAGAAGCAAATGATCCCGTCATTGTTATCAGGAGAAAACAGATAAAAACATTGAGAAATCTAATAAATGGAGTATTTTTTAATCTTTCCAGCTGGGTGCGCTACTATAAACAGATAGTATACGGACAATATTTCAATATTTGAAAAAGCGTGTAAGTTATAAAGATGTAAAGAATGCCTAAAATAAAATATCTACTTAACAAATGTTTTAACACATACCTGGTCTCATTCGTCCATCAATTTTCTGGTGTGAGATGAGCTGTATTAATCCCATTGTCTCTAAGTCGAAGATGAAAACATCGGTGGCTGATGCATTTACGGTAAGAAAAACCCTGCTTTGTTCGGTTCCTGGCCCTTTGACTGTTGGTTGTATTCCTGCAAAAAGAGGCACAATAGTTTTTTAAATCCGAAACCTATTTAATTTATATTTATTACTTTAAAACTTTAATAATAAATCCATTATTATAGAATTCCAGATATTTGCCTTTTACAAATGTGTCACTCCGGAACATTCATGAAACATTGACTAAACATAAAATATGTTGTCTTTTTGTTCGTTTTCACCGTTTGGAGTTTCAAGTTTATTATTCACTCAGGAATTAATTCATTTTGAGCTAAAAATAGCATCATCTCTTTATTTACCTCACCACATAGTGCAGGTCACTGATGCACTGAGATAAGCTGTTGGCGCTTTCTTTAAATATTGCAACTATTTTTTTTCTTTTCATGTATTTTGCAACACTTCCGCACAAGAAACAGAATTTTAAAGCCAAAACACAAAGTTATGAAAAAACTAAGAGATCTATAGTACTATTGGACAACACAGAGAAAAAAATGATTGCGCAAAACTGTACATCCCCCAATCACATTAACATTTTATGTTTTCTGGCTTTTCTGTTGTTTAAACACACATTCAAATAATATGTTTCCATTTTCCTACATGTTTCTGATGACACAGAAGGTTTCAGAGTGAAATGTTAAAAATTTCATCATCTGCTGTGGTTCCAGGGCACCCAAGAGGTCCCGATGCTCTCAGATGTTCTGCTTGTGTTAAACATGGAGTGCAGAAAATGGAGTGGATAAGGAAACAGATGGAATGGTAAATCAGGAAGGACGTCTCCGTAGAGTTGGTAATTATAACTAATTATGAATGATTCTGCTCAGAGTGTTGTTGTTGGTGCTAGGAAGGGGGGGGGGGGCAAGAGAGAAGTGCTCAATCCTCAGAAATGCTTTCATCATTTCTCCAGAGAACGTCTTGTCATGATACACGGCCGAATCCTCCATAACTTTCATTTTTTGTCTACGTCAAGCTGACGTTTTTTTTCCCGATCTTATTTTATTGTAATACATCCCTTAAACATGGCATCCTCTTGAATCATGGTGTGCAGGAATACATTTACTGGAGTGCTGTGCTTAAGTAGACGGTTTTTTAGCATCTCTACTTGACTTGAGTGCTTTGTTCTGGGTTATTTAACCTACACTGTTAAATAAAAAGCAAATATACTTTTACTTCACTACATCTTATTATGTCTCATCATTATTATGACAATTCGTATACAAGCAACTTGTTTGAAATAGAAAATTATATTTAAATTCTTTTTTTTTATTTTTTTAATTGAATAATTTGTCTCCCTACACAAGTCCCACTCTATTATTTTCCACTTTATAGTTTGAAACAGAAATATTTCAGTATGACATATGACAGTCAAACAATTTTTAATGAATTGTGTTGTATGTTTTATGAAATTTGTAGCATTTTATTTAACAAAGGATCAAAAAGCTCTGGTTAGTTTGTGCATGCACGTATACATGCATATAAATAAGTGTCTGTGCTTGTAAATATACATATAAATGAGTTTGGTCCCTCCATCGCAAAAATGCAAAAATAAAATTAACTTTGGAATTGAGGTTTAATACAAACCACACACACACACACACACGCGGGTTTCACAAGCCAGACCTTTTTTTACTCATGGGGTCTGACCGGTCAATGAATGAGCTTGACCTTTGCCATGCAGCTGGACTGAAAACGACCTTCCTTTTTTGTGCATTTTATTAAAAAGTTTTATGTTCTTTCCATTTTTACCTGCATCAGTGAATGATCCATTTTCAGTTTGTAATTGCTTATGCAAAAAATGGCATGATGTGTCATCACATTAATGATACCCTTTGGTTATAATTATATTCGATATAATTACTTTAAATTGCCAACCGAAGATATTTTCAGTTCTTCACACGTGTGGCATTCTGCTAATTGTTTCCTTTTAAAGATCTTTAGACAAACTGTGTGGAAACATGAAATGAGAAAGTCATGTTTTCTGTCTGCACCCTTGGTTGGATTGAAGCTAATTCAAATTGTCTGGTGTTTGTTTAAAAGCATCATCGTTTTTTACTTTAATAACTGATAGTTAAATGTTAAAATATCTATTTTGGACTCCATGCACCCACTAAAAATGACGATTTTACTTCAAACAGACTCGAATAGAACCTGCAAGAAAGCAGGTTAGCATCAATTCGCAGCTTTAACAAAAGACACAAAAACATTCATTTCATCTCTGACTTTCAGCATCTTTGAAGTTTTTTGTTTGATCTTATTTAATCAATCTTTTTTCTACAATCAAAATTGTTGTTCCACTTCCAAACGGGACCTAAACATGGTGCTTTATAAATTACTTCCTGTTGAATCTTTCTGCTGGAATTATGAAAGAACTGGGAAGGGAAATCTCAATGGCTATCTCCTTTTTCTCTGTACATATTTATGAGAAAATACTTTGTCAGGTCTACAAAATCGGTTAAAAATCTGCCGATTCAGATAAATCTGTGAGAGAAGACGAAGTGAAACTGCAAGTTAGTTTTTCTTCCCCACTATGTACAGAACATAATCTGCATGGTCATGAAGACTGAAATAATATTCTTGAAATAAAGTTAATATGTTTCATGTTGATAAGCCGCAATGTTGAAACTTGATCCGCTGTAAGGTCAGGTATATTGTTTTCTTAGAATGTTCTTTCGTTAATCATCCATGTGTATTCACATTTAATCTTCTCTCTAATAATCTCTCCTAATCTTATCTTTTTTCTAAATTTCCCCCTGCATTCACATGGCAAAGTTAAATAATATTCATGAATTGGTGGCACAGTGGCTTAGTGGGTAGCGCTGTTGCCTCATGCAAGGAGGATAAATCCCGCCTCCAGACCCAGAGCTGCTGGGATTGGCTCCAGCTCCTCATGACCCCGAAAGGGAAAAGCGGTTTAGAAAATGAATCCATTTTACAGGTCATTACTGTTTACTTCTGTGGTCTAGGCGAGGGTGAGGGTTTCAGATCCCGTGTCAGTATTCACAAGACCGTCCTCAAAGCCGTCTTTTATTTAACTCCAGCAAGATGTACTCAACACTCAAACCAATGCATTTCGGTGTCTGACAGAAAAAGATTGTCTTTACATATGTTAAAGATTGAGCTATTTGCGCTGCTCGTCTTTTCTATCGCCTTTCCTCATCCGTCTGCTGTGAATTGGAAAAATGAAATATTTACACGGCTTTTCCAACAGGTTAGTTAGTGTTGAAACATTAATGTCTCCCCAACCTTCGGCCGAGGGAAAGATAGATGAGCTAAAACACAGGGAACATGGGAAATGATGGGAAATATGTGTTGTACATTCAGATCATATTTCAGTGTCTTTCGTCTGATACATATTTAAGAGTTGAAGATTATTTATTATACGGCTGAAGTGGGTTTAACAGAATGAGTAGATTATAGATGAAAACGTCCTCGTCCTCTTTAATTTGGTAAAGCTTTATTAGAAAATCAAATTAACATCTACTCAAATCCAAATTACGCTAAATCGTATTAAATCTAAATAAATCCCCTGGAGCACCCCCCCCCCCCATTATAAATGTATAGAGGAGGAAGTTGCAATTGTAAAAGTGTGAATTGAAATTACATGAATTTGTGTCTTGTGTCTTCAATATTGTCCTTAATAATACAACTTTCCTCAGAGGACATGAGCAATTTTCAATTGGTTACCATAGTTACCGTCCCTGCACAAGGTTTGTTCATTAACATCTGTTTGGTGAAAGATGAAAAAATGTTGGTCTAACCTTATATCTTGGCTGGAATATCAACCCAACGCAAAGTGGGTTATATTAGTTCAATATTCTGAACGCCATGAGTCATTTTAAGTGACTTTTGGGCACTATCTAGGGAAATAGGACTAAGTAAATTAAACTGTAGCTGTTTTTATTTGCCGTTGATGCGACACTGATTTACTAAACTAAATCTTGAGCTGTTCAATCTCCCCAATTGATCTGTCAAGCATTTACACGCATCAGTCGATTCTTTTAATTTATTCTTCATTATCGTTTTCACACTGAATGGCTCTGTCCATGTGACACACACTGTACACTGTTTGCGGGAAAAACAGTTCAAAGGTGACACAGAAAAAGAATGAGTGGCCAACTTGCATTAGACACATAAAACTAGTAAATTTTTGTTTTCTCAGCCATTACATGGAGATTGCGTTCTGACCGCTGTGATATGCAATTTTAGCATTTGTAAATTACTGTTTGTGAAAACCTTGTCAGTCTCAGACAGACTTTAGACATTTTTGTGACAAAATTCAGTTTGTGCTGTCTGTATGTGCAGCGATTTGTGATATTCAAAAAGTGTCTGGATGCGGTAATTGACATTTTCATCAAGTTCAACTAGACAATTACTGAGTGCGGGTTAATATTTCCATGTTTTTGAAAGATGACCAAACAGATAACGCAAATGACACAATATATGATGCAGAACAAAGCAAGTGTGTCATGTGTAACTAATCCTGTAAACTAAAATTATTTCAGATTCCTGTAAAGTAGAATTGTCACGATCAAGTCCATTGTGACTTCAACAAATATTTGCCATTAGTTTAGACAAAGACTTACATGATGTAACTCAGTTGAGCGCAATGGTTGACAGAAGAATGAAAACAGGTGATGAAAAACGCATAACCAAACGAGGACACAGGTGCAACAAATAAAAACACAGGAAGTCGAGAAACAGAGGATCATGGGTGTTGTAGTTCACTGCCACCTGACAAATTTCCACTAACGCCATCCAGAATTATCACTATTAATCAAAATTATGTACATAAAGTCGCATAACTAAAGTACATTGAACAAAATTTGTGACACGCTGATGTAACATGCCTGATAATTTAAGTTTTAATATTCACAAACAGTTAAACAACTTAAATAACACTCTTTACGCAGTCAACACAGAGATAAGCTGGTTTTCTGTGGATCTCTGCTTAAACACAACCGCTAATGGATGTCTTAAATAAAAACTGCAGCAATGTAAAGAAACACAGCTGGGGAAAGGATGAAGGAAATGAAGTGAGAGAGAATAAAAGGGAAAAGACCAACTTAATGAGCGTTAATAATTACAAGCATGAATCTGTCCGTGCCGCTAACGCTCTGCGTATGACACACTATATTCAGAGTAATTGCGGGGTGTCACAGAGGTGTTTTTTTTTATTCCTGGAATGAAAAGAGCTGCCGGGACGCTGCAGGCTGTACAACTGCAGATCTCTCCCCACCGGTGCCTATCTGTAAAAAACACTAATCACAACTGAAAACCAATGAACACTTTGGAATGAATCGGAAAAACGTTCTTGAGGTCGTCTCGTTAGAGTTACGGAGGAATCGTTTAAAAAAGCTTTGATTCTCTAAAGTCATGACCAGGGATGTAAGAATTTTGTTTGGCTAAACGTTCAACCTGGACTGAGCTTTGGGATTGATGTTTCGCTGTAGAGCATTGGCATTCATGCATTTTTAAGTGCGGCTGATGGGACGCAAATACATTGTGTGTCACTGTGTCCTGCGACCGTGTCTCTGTGTGTGTTCTGTCAAGAAAAAAAATGTCTGTTTAAATGTGACAGTCAACATGGAAGGCAAACAATGAAAAGTGATCATGAATTCTTAACCAGGCTCTCCCCAATCCTTCTCTTCACCTGCACTCTGTGACTGTGGTGCATGAAATATTGAGTGGACGGATGAAGTCTTCTCGGGTCATCCATGGACTCTGGAGAACACTCTCTGTACCTCACCTCATCTCATTGCCCTCCAGAGGTTTCTTCCATCTGTTCCTAAGGTTAATGCATGAGCAAGCCGTCTACTTTACCAACACCTCAACTCAGAATCATTCTGTTCCTTGGCTGAGGAACTTTTTTAACATGTAATTATAAAATTACATTTAAGTTTCGGTATAGCAAGTGGTTTTCTTTTAATAATAATAATAATGCTATTGTGCATATTATTAAGATTCTTGTGGTTTTACTACAACTTCTTCAAAGTAAAATCCATCCATCCATCCTTTTTCTGAATCCATACATAGCTGTTGCTTGTCTCTGCTCTTCATTCTTTGATGTATGCATGTGAATCGAATGATTTTCTCTTAACGTGATTTATTCCAAACAGATTAGAATTAAAAAACAGATGTACTGTTCAATGACAACTGTAATACCTACTGGTCCAGGATTCAAACCTGCAACAAAACAATAAAGTATTTCACCGATAGGCCACAACTGACCTTATAAATGTAGTTACAGTTACTAATTAGTTCTCATAACTATTATCATGTGACTTGATAATAGTTATTTTTTATATGAAAAACATATTATTGACACTCAAAGACTTCTTCAGTTTTTGTTGCACAATGCAAATACATTGTATCTTAGCAGCAAAACATTGGACTTTATTGAATGTCAATTGTCAGATTGTTTCAATGTGTGCGATTTCACAATGTCTGTGATAATTGACTATGGTATTGAATATGGTAAGCTACAACGACTAGCAAAATGTGTTAGTTATTTGATTATTTTAAGAAATGTATTGTTGTTAGTAACAAGGCTGTAATTCCACTCACTGTCACTATAGAAATTTTGAGAATGTTCAACCATAATTTTTGACTTTGCAGCTGTTTGCCTCATTGTTAAAAGAAGTTAATTCAAGTGTTTTTCTATTTTCTATTTTCCTGCTAGATAACTGATCTTCAATCATGTGTTCGCACAACATTTTAATTACTTCTTAATTTAGAGGCCTGTCTGTGCTGATGACTTCACAAATCTTGGAAAACAATGGAAAACTGGAAGATGGAGAAACACGTGGGATAGGTGATTGTAATTTACGGCTGTAATTCAGTAAAGCTTCAGTGTGTGATTTTTTTTTTTATCTTTTTTTTTTTACTTTTGAGTCCAAAAGAATATAATTATCCGGCAAAACCTGAAAAAACTTAAAGTCTGTGTTGGAATAATTTTCCTTTTGGAATAATATTTCCAAAATATGTTCATTATAAAATAATAGAAATAGATGTTTTATGCATCATTTGTGTTAAAAAAGGTAGTAGTTTACCAGCATGATAGGGGAAAAACATGTTCTTTTCGCATTAAAAGAAATGTGTCCTTTCTCCTTTCATTTCATTGATCAAAGAAAGTGAAGGCTAAGAAATAGGGAGCTGATCTGTAGAAAATATCATTAATGAGGTCCTCACAAAAAATGGTAAAAAAAATCTCAAAAGCATAGACGTGTTCCATGTTGTCATGGGAAACTTTGAATTCCGCACATTTCAAATGATCCTTTATTCATATTGTCTAAGTGCTCAATATATTGTATGCATTGCTCAAAAGACATGCATCTTATAAAAGGCCATTGTCGGCATTGTCTACACACTCGTACTAACCTTTGTAATTGTGTGCAGACTAATCCACCCATCTGGGCTCTGACTAATACTTAATCATTCTACTGCTGATGTTTGCTTCAGCATTGATCCACTCGGTAGCTGTGTTTGTCTGTAAGGTTAATGTAGAGGATATGCGATTTACACTTCTTTATCGCCGGCTCTCGCTTCGCACTGGCTGAATGGAGTCAGCTAGGTAGATCACACTAATCTCCTAGATAGTGTTTTCAGAAAACACTTGTAGAAGAGCCACAAGATAAGGTTTCCTTCAAACACTAAATGGCCGAACAACAGCACAAATTGGTCCAGAGTAAGAACAGAATTCAAAGTTTTTCTGGTGCATTGATGTTAGTCAATTTCAAGTCAACCTGCGAAAGTTTTTCCTGTATTTCTATGAAATATTTCACATTATGCTTCTTATTTTGAAAGATCAAATCATACAAATGTTTCATTATTTACAAAAATGATAATTGTGTCCAGGTCGTACACTAATCTCATTGAAACAGATTTAATAACTCGGATTATTGCATTTTAAATCCAGTGCGTCGATGTACAACTCTCACCCTTGCCCTTAGACACAAAAAATACAATTTAACAATACAATATATATATATACATATATATATATATATATATATATATATATATATATCACACACACACCATTTTTCATAAAGTCTGAAATTCTCCATCTTTGGACCTTTGGACTTTTTAATTTTTATTTTAAATGGACATCAATCAAGTGCTACTGTAGCAAGCTAAAAAATATCAAATTTTTATCATTTTTAAAGAATAGAATGTGTTATATCTCATAAATATCTCAGACCTATATTTTGCAACATGTAAAACTCAAACATATTGGCTGGAGTACAGAAGTGAAGATGTGAACAGACCTCTCGACAGCATGGCATCATCAAGTAAGGGGATTATTACTCTCGAGGATTACAGTTCTACAGCAAAATGAAATACAAATTGTTCTTGTACCCCTTGCACATTTCAATCTTTAGGTCCAAAAAAATAATAATTTGGATCATAAATTGCTACAACAGGGTGTAAAAATAGTCCCAGACAACTAAAAAGACCCCAATACCCCTAGACTCTGATCATGAGACCCTTTACACAAAAAAATAGTCCATGAATTTATTTAGTCAAGAAATGTAAGTTCATTTATTGCCTTCCTGTGAGATAAGAATGCTGTTCAAAATAGTTTCCTATTCAAGTCTGGTTACTTACATGTGATGTTCCTCTTGATATTATGTCTGAATGCATATGAATAATGATTAAAAATAGATAAACATATTAATAGAAATGAACATTTGACTAAAATACACATTTTTTTCTATGAGCCGTAAAACTAAATGTAAAAACAGCAACCGCTCACGCCGCTCCGTGGTAAAGCAGCTGTCCGTAAGTAAACGGAGCTCTGCACCACATGGATGGTGAGCGATGGCGGAATTGAGTGAACGATTAGCGAGACTGATATAGTCTGAAGTTAATTGAGAAGTGAGTGATGTAGCGGGCTGAAGCACTCCTTAGGATTAGCCTCTGTGATCCTCTGGTGTGAATTGCTGCAAAAATCCAAGTTAGCTGCTTAGATTTTCTTATTCTACCCTGTCTGTCAAGCTTTTCCCACAAATTCAATTGAACGTGTGATACTGTTAAAGAAACCGCTTACCCGATAATGAAATTCTGCACATTAACAACGTATGACTCGCTTTGCATGGTTAAGACTGAAGTTGTAATTATAGCCAAAATATTCGTTCCCTACAGCTGGTTTAGCTGCCCCAGATAACTGGTTCATTAATGTGGCCATTTCCCTCTGGTTAATTTGAAATTCAAATAGACTGATTTTAACATCTAGATTAAGCTTTACTGTAGTTTCACTACACATAATGGCAGAATGGATAGTCACGCAAGTAATTCAAGCATTTACATTTGGATAAATGTATTGATTGCAATGGGTGTTTATTCAAAATTGGGCATATAATGGATGATATAAAAATAATAAAATGTTTTTGAAAATACACGACTGTCTGTGTTATATGGCTCTTTCTACTGAAAATTCGTTCTTTTTAGAGCTAATTTTAACTTTAATTTTTCTATAGAGTTGGGTACTCATTTTTCATTAATTTTAACTTTTTTTCTATATATTTGTACTTCTTTTTTAGCAGTATTCTTATTTTTCATTTATTTAGAATAACCAAACGCAGATGTGACAACGCTATTTCCTTTTGGGCTTACCAAGTCCTTTAATTCTTGAATTTTCAACAATCAGTTGTCTGTTATTGAGCCAAATCAGTCAGTTTGTTGCAATCAATTTTTTTTTTAAATGCAGCGAACTGAGAGTCTAAAACACAAGCTGCGACACTTCAGATGTGTTTGGCACAGAATGACTAAGAAAAAGAATAGAAAGATGAAATAAAGCCATTGCTCATGTTCAGGCAGTCTGATTCTACCGAACTACTCACTGTTTTCTTTCATCCACTTGCAACTCAGAATAAGATTCTTTATTCAGATCAGTTTATCTTCTGATTTGAAGCGCTGTGTTTATTAACAAAGTTGAGCCAAGTTCAGTATCATTTTCTCGCTAATCTCGAGTCTAATTTTCAGGTTTGGTTTAGAACATTCCAAAACATTCCATAATTCCAAAATCTCCATTCATAATAAAAAAATGTTTATAGATAAATTAAAAACATGGTGTAATATGAAATTTGAACCTGCTTAATTGAATGTATTATTTGTGGCCTATCATACTTTGGCACTTTGAATTCACAAGAAACCGTGATATTCAAGTTGGTATTGATTTAAAGCATGGGTCATTAAGGGGCTGATGAGGCTCACTCTCAGCTCTTCTCGCTCTTTCCTCTCAAGAACCACCCACACACTAGCTGTGCCGACGCCAAACCCGATTTACGATTTCCTTCTGATCCGAGAGTTTAAAATGTGTTCCCTTTCATAGTCAGGTCACTTCGACGTCAGTCAGAGACCTGACTATGGGACATCGGATGCGTCAGCCATTCGCGTTCATCCTTACAAACCGGCCAATGAACGGTCAAGTTCAATGGCTGCATGAATTTGCATGCCACCTCTGACCCGTACCAGCTGGTATAAAAGGGCGGTGGCGTGCCACATGCAAATACCTTTCAGATGATTGAAGCGTTCGTGTTTCATCTCTTCAACCAACTCGATAAGGCTCTTCGTTGGAACCAGCAGTACTCCTGGCTGGCTTCGATCTCCCGAAAAGACCCGGAAGCAGACGAAGCTCCCAGCTACATCGACGAAAGTCTTATCTGAGAAGCTCCTAAACGGTAGATACGTTCTTTTTCTTTTACGAATCCCGTTTGTAGATGGCGGCTGCCGGCGGGCGGGCACGGTTGCGTTTCCTTGTGCAGGTGGGCGACGGGAAACGCGCGCCCGTGAGGAGCTCCGTTTGTAAACAAACAAAATGGCGGCGCCGCGTAGTGATCTCCGCGGATTCTCCACGGAAGATCGCCCCTTCCCCGGTCTCCCAGCAGGTTTCGGACAGCTTCGCTCCGCACCACGGCAGGTTGAGACGCAGGGGCTGAATCTAGAGGTATTTCCATCTCGATTTCTACGCATGCGTGAGCTCCAGCGGAGTCCTGATCGCGGGCGCACTACCGGATCCGCTCGGCGGTTAGCGGCCATCAGTGTTGACATCGGTGAACGCCGCACACTGGGACGCTGGTGTGCTCTGAGGTAAGAGCGCATGCTTGTGTGTGGTTATGTTTTCTCGGTCCGCACGTGCGTTAGGACTTAGTGAGTAGTCCGTTGACGTCACGTTGTAGCGTTAGATCCTTGGGGTGCTGACGGCCCCAATGTTGATCCCGAGATTTCATAAGTAGCTGTTGAGAACGTTGCGCTTGCTAGAGTGCACACGATTCTCCAGCGAAAGTTCTAGCTTCCAAGTGCGGTGGGCTTAGTTCTCCAGTTGTAAGTATCTGCCACTATGGTGGACAGAACTGATACTGGTGGGACCGTAGTTAGCCGGCCGGGGTGAGTAGAGTGAGATCATCTCCCACCCACTTACCGGTCAGACCGCCACCACACTTCACGCTGTGACCTTTATATTTTTACAGGCAAGCTGTCGAAGGAGGGGTAAAGGAAGCGCGCCCCAGCTAGGTTAGCTGGTGAGGCCCGATGTCGACTATGGTGGCCTGGAGCACCACCACTGGCTCGACCTAGCAGACTCACAAGACTCTCGGTCGGGCCTCTTCGGCGATACGGTGGATCAACTGTGGTACAGTTTTCCACCCTCCAGCTGCAGACTTGGCTATTTCGCATGTCTTTTCTAGGCCCATGGCGAAAGCATCCAGCTGGAAGACGCCGGCGACGCCCAGTGACAGCGGCTGAGAACCCTCAGCCCCGGGTCTCCCTCCTTCAACGGAGGAAGCTCCCTGCGCCCGTGCCGACAATGCACGACCGCAAGTAGAGGAGCAGATCTCGCCGCAAGAGGGCGGCGCACTCCGAATCCAGATCAGCAGGGGACGCCAAACGGCCTCCCTTGCGATCCTGATGTGTTCGGAGTGGAGGGAGCAGAGCAGGGAGTATGGTTGAGCTCCGACGATGGAGCCACCACTGTCGAATCCATCTACAGGTGGACACAGAAGTGTGGCTACCACCTATGGTGCTAGCCAACTTAACGTAAAAGACAGATGCACCCACACTCACACTCCCTCCACTCCTACCGAGGAACAGAGGCCTCCTCTGTTCCCTCGCGGGTCGAGTTGTCCGCTAACACCGGATACTCCCTGCGCGGTAGAAGACCGGAGCTCCGGAGGGCCTCGGCCCGATGGAGTTCCAGGTTGGGGGTCATGCTCTCCTCTGTCATGGGGGAGAGAGACCCCCAACTCACCAAGTCGGTCGAGGAGCAGGCTCCGGCCGGCACCTCCCGACATGGTGAGAGGGGTCGGTTGTCAGGCGGCCTCCGGCTGCCTGCAGACTCAGACGGGATGCAGAACTCCCTCGCCTCACGGCCAGGAGTCACCTGCCTCAAGCTCTCCCCAGTGGAGACTCCCGTCAGAGCCCCGGCCCCCCAGACCCCAGTCTCGGGGACCCCACGGCCTCGTTGATTCCCCTCAGACGGTACTTGACGGAATGGTGCGCCCTTCCTCGTCCGTCCCCCTGGGTGATCCGAACCGTGAGACTCGGCTACGCTTTGCAGTTCGCCCGCCGGCCTCCGGTATTCCGAGGCGTCCTCACCACTCACGTGGGTCTGAGAGACGCTCTCGTATTAAGGGCAGAGGTTTCCTCGCTGCTAGCGAAGGGCGCCATCGAGGTGGTGCCCCCAGCCGAGACGAGGAGCGGGCTTTACCACCCGTACTTCGTGGTCCCCAAGAAGACCGGCGGTATGCGGCCCATATTGGATCTGAGGTCCCTGAACGACTATCTTCACAGGTTTTCGTTCAGGATGTTAACCCAGAGGGACATTCTGAGGGCAGTTCAGCCCCAGGACTGGTTCGCCGCTATCGACCTTCAAGACGCGTACTTTCATGTCTCGATCTTGCCCCGGCACAAGCCTTTTCTGCGCTTTGCTTTCGAGGGCCGAGCGTATCAGTACAAGGTCCTGCCCTTCGGCCTCTCTCTGTCGCCGCTAGTCTTTACGAAGATAGCGCAGGCTGCCCTCTCTCCCCTGAGAGTGCGCGGCTTCAGGATCCTGAATTACCTAGACGACTGGCTACTACTAGCCAGATCGCGGGCTCAGTTGATCGCGCAGAGAGACGCAGTGCTCAGGCACTTGAGCCGGCTGGGGTTACGCGTCAACAGAAAGAAGAGCACGCTGACCCCGTGTCAGCAGATCTCCTTTCTCGGGCTCGACCTAGACTCCGTTCTGATGTGCGGCAGGCTGTCCTCTCGGAGAGCCGCCAATATCCGGAGTCAGCTGGAAGTGTTCACACCCGGGGTCCGGGTTCAGTGCAAACACTTCCAGAGGATCCAAGGCCACATGGCGTCTGCCTCCGCGGTGACTCCGCTAGGCAAGTTACACATGCGGCCCCTTCAGTTCTGGATCCGGGACGAGGTCCCAAAACGAGCCTGGCGGCTGGGGAGATACCGGGTATTAGTCACACCCGAGTGTCTCCACCTGCTCCACCCTTGGTCAGAGACGAGTTTCCTACGGACAGGTGTCCCATGAGGAACGGTCTCCCGTCGTGTTGTGGTATCCACGGATGCATCCAACACGGGGTGGGGAGCAGTGGGCAACGGCCGCGGAGTTTCCGGCCGTCGGTCGGGTTCTCGCCTCCAGTGGCACGTCAACATGCTCGAGCTATCGGCCGTGCACCTCGGGTTGAAACACTTGCTCGGGCAAGGCCGAGGGTAGCATGTGCTGGTCAAGTCAGACAGCGTAGTTGCAGCAGCTATCAACCGTCAAGGCGGTTTGAGCTCGCACCGCTTGAACAAGCTCGCACGTTGCCTCTGGCTGTGGTGTCTGTCGAGACTCAGGTCTCTGGTGGCAGTCCACATTCCAGGCATCCTCAACACAGCCGCGGATGCACTGTCGAGGCAGGGCCCCGCCCCTGGCGAATGGAGGCTGAACCCTCAAGTGGTGACAGAGGTGTGGGAGGAATTCGGTCTGGTACAGATAGATCTCTTTGCCTCAGACGAATCGACCCACTGTCCACTCTGGTTTGCGCTAACCGAGGCGCCACTCGGTGTAAACGCGTTTGCCCACCCATGGCCTCACCCACATGGGAAGTACGCCTTCCCGCCAGTTACCCTGATTCCCCAGCTACTGGGTCGAGTCAGGAAGGAGGGTCATCAGGTTCTCTTGATCGCCCCTTATTGGCCCGACAAGACCTGGACGTCAGATCTCTTGGATCTCGTCACGTCCCCTCTGAGGCAGTTACCTTTGAGAGCGGACCTCCTCTCACAAGCACAGGGCTCGCTCTGGCACCCACGACCAGACCTCTGGAACCTCCATGTCTGGCCGCGGGACGGGTCACCTCGTTAGACGATCTGCCACGGTCGGTACAGGACACTATCGCTCAGGCACGTGCACCGTCTACAAGACGATTGTACGACCTGAAGTGGCAGACCTTCGTCACCTGGTGCCGCCAGAAAAACGAAAATCCACTGAGTTGCCCCGTCGGTATGGTTCTCTCGTTTCTCCAGCAGAAACTTGAGGAAAGCGTGGCCCCTTCCACTCTGAGAGTCTATGTGCCGCGATATCCGCTGCACATGACCTCATCGAGGGGAAGACGGTAGGCCGGCACGACCTGACGACTAGGTTTCTAAGAGGTGCTAGAAGGGTTCGCCCTTCCAGACCTCCCCCGACCCCCGTGGGATTTGAGCTTGGTGTTGGCGACCCTCCGCTCTCCCCCCTTCGAGCCGCTAGAGACTACGAGTCTCAGGCTGCTCACACTGAAGGCCTCGCTTTTACTAGCATTGGCCTCAGTGAAACGGGTCGGGACCTAGAGGCGTTCTCTGCAAACAACGTTTGCCCTTCGGCCTCTCTCTGCTGCCGCGAGTCTTTACGAAGATAGCGCAGGCTGCCCTCTCTTCCTGAGAGTGCGCGGCTTCAGGATCCTGAAATACCTGGTCGACTAACCTCGGTTAGCCAACCCACGAAGTCAGTTGATCGCACAGAGGAATGCAGTGCTCAGGCACTTAGGCCGGTGAGGGCATTCTTTGCAGACCCTCAGTGACTCACCTTGGCCCTGGAGACTCGCACCTAGTGCTGAGACCCAGGCCTGGTTACGTGCCCAAGTGCCCACTACCCCCTTCAGGGATCAGGTAGTGACGTTGCAGGCCCTCCCCGCTGGGGAGCAAGACCTGGCCGGTCACCCGCTGTGCCCAGTCCGCACTTACGCACCTACTTACGGCGCACAGAGAGCTTCAGAGCTCGCAACAGCTCTTTGTCTGCTATGGTGGTCGACAGAAAGGGAATGTCGTCACCAAGCAGAGACTCTCGCACTGGATCGTTGACGCGACTAGGTTCGCGTATCACGTCCGTTGCCTTGCCCGCTGAACGTGAGAGCCCACTCTACCAAGAGCGTGGCCTCGTCGATCGCAGTGGCAAGGGGAGTCTCTCTAGCAGACATATGCAGAGCTGCCGGCTGGGCTACACCCATCACCTTTATCCGGTTCTACGAACTGGATAAGGCGTCGGTATCCACGCAGGTGCTTCCGCGTGGAGGGCAATACCGACACGGTGTAGGCCTGCGGGAGCAAACCCCAGTTTTGGGGCCCAGTCTCCCGCCTTAGTGTTTCCTCTACCCTTGACAGGCTAGGAACACGCCCAGTCCGCTCTACACACCAGGGGTCGCGGCCGACGGAGGGCCGAGATCCCTGGAGCCCCGGCCTCTGTTTCCCCTGACGGGCAATCAGGCGAAATGAGGGGTTCCTTGGTGCCACCGAGTCCAGACTAGCGAAGAGTCCTAGTTCTGACTGCGTGTGTGTTTTCTTCCTCAGGCGATACTCACCGAGTTATTACGCCTGTGTTTCCCGAAGGGATGAGGTCGAGTAGTAGGGCTACGCTCTCCTCCCTCTCCCGAGCCCACTCTGTCCCCGACAGACAATGGGCTTCTTTGAAGAGTGACGTGGCGTCGACTCTACGCAACACTTCACACTAGGTGGAAGTGTTCTCCGTCAACCCTGGCGAGGGTCCCCCACGCAGGGGTCGAGAGCCAACAAGTTCCTTGGTTGCCCCGGTGGAGGTGAGTGCTATTACCCTTCGGGCTAGGCCCACCTCTAGATGCTGTGGAAGATCCACCAAAGGCTCCTCGGCTAAGGAGCCGGAGGGGTCTTTTCGGAGGATGCTGCCCTGGATGTGGCCTGTTGTATTGTCCCATAGTCAGGTCTCTGACTGACGTCGAAGTGACCTGACTATGAAAGGGAACGTCTTGGTTACTTGCGTAACCTCTGTTCCCTGAATAAGTCAGGGAACGAGACGTCACTTTCCGCCGCCACATTCAGGGTATGCCGCTGGAAGTCTGCGTTGGCCCGACCGGCTTCAATCAGCGAAAGGTATTTGCATGTGGCACGCCACCGCCCTTTTATACCAGCTGGTACGGGTCAGAGGTGGCATGCAAATTCATGCAGCCATTGAACTTGACTGTTCATTGGCCGGTTTGTAAGAATGAACGCGAATGGCTGACGCATCCGATGTCCCATAGTCAGGTCTCTGACTGACGTCTCGTTCCCTGACTTATTCAGGGAACAGAGGTTACGCAAGTAACCAAGACGTTTTTCATCATACCAGCGTTCTCTGTCTCACTTTGATGAGCGTTTCAGCTCGTTCAGCAGTAAACCCTCTTCTCTCTTGTACTTTTTCGCAGCCACTTCACTCTCCATCACAGACCAACATAAAGATTTATGCCTTAATTAGGTTATCAAAGCCCCTGGGCTGAGTGTTGGAGAAGAAATAGCAACTGGCGCTTTTATTGTCTCCTCTAATTTTAAACTATTGCATTTATCCATCTGAAGTCTGCTGTGTACACCAGAATTCCGTCAATGTTTTAGAGGAAAGAGCAAAAAAAATAGAGAAAATCTTTGGCAACGCAGTATACTTCATAGAGAAAAAAAAGAAGAAAATGACTTAAAAGCTTCATGAATGCGACAAAATGATCCCGACTCCAGAGACTCCGTGAGAGATTTTCAAGCTTTTTTACAACATGAACAAAGACAAGTAATGTCGATGAGCGTTTCAGAAAAAAAAACAGCAAATTGAGTGGGCTGCATGTCATCTTTTGCAAGAACTGATTGATCTATTCAGTGGCACGATTAAAAGCTAGAGAATTCGTTTGGTCCAAAGTAATTACAAAGATAAATAAGTTCTTCTGCATAACTACAGCAAAGATGCAAATAAGTGAAGCCATATCAAAGCCCAAAAAAAGGTTTTGACCATAAATTGTGATTTTACATCCATGAATAGGAATCTTGTTTAAACCTGATCTTTTTTTTTGCTCTTTCCAAGCCATCTCCTTCCATAGTGTCTAAAACTAAGAGGAGGCTAAAGAGCTTAAAGAGTAAAAACGACTGCGGAAGAGTAATCCACTTTACGCTCTGTGTAATATTGCTGAAAGCTGACAATGATTAATGCTAACAAATTTCTGTGCCCTCTGGATACAGACGATTCAAATTACTTTTAAAAGACCTTTTAAAAAATGCCAAATAACCATTTGAATGAAAACAGGGTTTTTATAAGTAAAAGTATTTTAAATGGTTCATTATTTAATTCGTAAATCTTTCAATGACAATCAAAACATTTTTCTTCTGATTTTCCAAGTGAAAAACAAACAAACAGTTCATAAAGCAGGAAAATAATGTCATTTAAACTAAAAACAAAACTGCAGACACTTGCCCAAAATTATTTGCCTCAAATATTCACCATAATCACTTCTGTACTTCGCTTATGCGTTTTTTTAAATATCCAATGACTCAAATAGTGAGACAAGTTTCAAAACGACTGACAGACATAAGTCTATTGGGCAATGTGATTTACAAAATTTGGAAAATTATCCCCCAAAAAAAAATGATTACCAGGAATTTATAAAGTGTATGGATTGTAAAAATGTAAGTATGAATGATAGTTCATCAAACCGTGTCTGACCTGATTTAAACACAATTGTGAGAATGTGATGAGCAAGAAAAAACCTATAAAATCCAGTCTTATTTCTCTTAAAAAGAAAGACAGGAAAAGTGTTTTTTTTTTTTTTTACCATACTGTACATTGTCCTAAACAATAAATACACAACCAAATAAACTTTACAGACACCATGCCATTATCATTGATTTTCACTTTTGTAAAACCACTTGACAAGCTTGACATTAGCCTGACAAGCATTTGTACATAAAATATTTCATTTTTATGTGTTAGCTCTCTTTTTCAACCAGGAGAGGCACGACTAAAAAACAGCATATTTTTATGTTATAAAAACGAACAGTCTTTTTTGATTGTATGTTCATGGTTGGATCTTTAAGACTCGTCCAAGGTTTTCAAATGGTTTTTAAATCAAGTTCACAAAGGAAGTAAAATGTCACAGTAAGCCTCCGGTAGCAGTCTTTCATGTGTCCGTTTCAATTGGCCGCCACTGGTTTTTCCAGCTAGGGTCCGTTCTCTCGGATAAAGTTCATCCATAATCAACACAACACATCCTGGTACTGCGGCTGTTGTTCCTCTATATGTAAACCATCTTGGTTGGTGGGTAAAATGTCTCGTCAATCTCAACCAACCGAACTACTTCATACCTTTGAACTGAAAGGTTCAAAAACCCAGAGAAAAAGAGTGAGCAACAGAAGTGTGTGTTTCTGTCTCATCCTGGCAGGTAGTTTTCGCGCATTTTCATCATTGGAACAAATCAAGAAATGAAAAATCAGACGGAAGAAACGCGCAGACATTTCAACTTTCTGAAAAAGGGATGTCGTACAAAACAGTTGTATGCGGCTGATTCATTCGGGATTTGACACTTTTACTGAAGGCACAAAAACACTTGATGCAAAACAAAAATGGGTTCCAGTCTGCTGTGTAGCAATAACCCAGTTGCTTAGACTTTCAATGATCAGAATAGCTGAGAATGAAAGGTAGATGGTCACTTAAAATAATGCACTGTGAGAACGGGCGACACTGCTTCTCTGAATGACGCACATGTTTCATTTGATTGAATGTGTCTGTTGAAAGTCCCACCTGTGGTTTTACTAATAAGAGAGATCATAAATGCATGTACATTATCCCACTGTTCCTCTAATCAAACTTATTGGTTTATTGGTCCATGAACTGTGGCAGAATGTGGCTGCAGAAAGGAGAATTGTTTTTTAGTCAAAGTCATGGAGGCTCACGGGTAAACAGTATATCTGCTCCTTTTGGGAACAGCAGATGCTAAATTGTTGATTTAGCCCCATCAAACTGGACAATAACAAAAAACATCAGATAGAAGTGTTGGGGTTAGTAAGAGGGTACTGAAGACCTCTCGGATGTGTATATATCATCATTTCCCGTTCTGACATCAGTTCTTCAAACACAGATTTATGCATTTTCCATTTACTGTTTTATACCACATCAACCTCTTGCACCGTTTGATATCTTTTTCAGCACAGCAAGTGACTGCCAAATCTGGTTGACTAATCCGACGCTCCCTAGAGGTTCACTTTTTTATATTTATTTTATTTTTTTATCCTCCTTGTCTTTCTACTTTCCACATCAGGGGTGCTATTGAAATGCAAATATGGTCACCCCGTGCATAGTGTCTGAAATATTCGGGTGGATGTGGCTGCTTTTGACAGCTTTGAAGAAAATAAGCACTTTCATTTATCCTTCTTATACTTCTTAGACTCACACACACACAAACACGCACACACCGAAGTTCACACGTTCACGTTTCCACCTCACAAATAAATGGAAAGGCCTATGATTTGAGTAGGAGTGTAACAAGCAATTCTCTCTCAGGCTGAATGAGGAGTCGGGTTAGAAAGGTCTTATCACTGACATGAATGATGAATACACTGATGAATACGGAGTAAAACACAATTATTCCAATTACTGACAAATGACACCCATCAGACCTTATTTTGCTAAATTTGGCAATTGCCGTCTCTCCATTTTGAACTGATGCAACCTGCGCATGGTTTCTTAACTACTTAAGTGTTTTAGCAGGCATTCTTTCTCTTGCTAGTCTAAAAACACATTTCAGAAACATGTGCTCAAAAACTCGATAATCTCAGCGTAGATTTAGCGCAGTACGTCAACAACCTTGTCTTCAGCCCTACAGTTGCTCTTCGTTTTTTCAGGCAGTGAAGCAAATCTGCGCCATTTATCAGTGCATCTCCACAAACTACAGCTTCTGCTGTGCAGAGACACCCTTCCAGTAGTCCAGAATATCATGCAAGTCTTCTCCCTTGGCAAACTGAACCTTTTTGCGCAGAGCGTTTCCGGCTGTCACGTAGCATGACTCTTCCCGTGGACCCTTCCTGTTGGGGCGAAAGCGCTCCCAGATACGCAGGGTGCTTTCAGTTGAGTACTCTGGGCTGGAAGAATAGCCTGAGTAGTTGTGATGACGAGGAGAAAGCTGAGAGTAGGAAGTGGCATCTCTCTTGTTGCGTGACAAAGGCTTAAGAAACGAGACCCTTTGGGCTGGAGACTCATGTGACCCCTCATAGTAAAGTGCAGGAACAGAATGCCGATGTTCTGCACAGTGGTAATCTGGATGCACCTCCAAGTGTTGCTGATGAACCATTCCATCTATGGTACCACCGTCGATACTACAACCAGCACTTACTAAAGGGAGCCTCTCTAAAGGCTCGCCACAGTCCAGAGGGCTTCCTTTCTCAGGGTACTGACAGGGGTCTGGGCTGTGGGGTTCTGGGACATCAAGGCTGTAAACTCTACCTCCTTTTCCACTAGATGGACGACAGTGTCTCTTGGATTGGGAGACAATTACAGCTGCATCTGCACTCATTTGTCTTTGAATTGGCCTGACGGCATTGGCTGGAGGAGGAGGCCGATAAGGTGGCGACACAAAACCACCACCAGTAATCCCTGGCCTTTCGGACAATGGTGTTGAAAAGGGCAGAGGGGGTGCTGCTGGGATTTTGGGGGAAGGCAGTACTTGGCATGTGTCATTGATACTAGTTGAGATGGGGATAAGTCCTCTGGTCAGGGAGGATGTAGATGTAGACGGGGGTGAGGTGGGACCACATCCTGTACTGGATGCAGTTGATGCTACGACAGAGTCCAGCTTCAGAGCATCAATGCAGTTGTTGATTATCTGGTTTACTTTGTCCACTTCCATTGCAATCGTTGAAATTTCGGATGCAGATCCTCTTCCATCGTCATCGGAATCATCCCCCAATTCGCTTCCATCTTCCCCCCTAAGATCTTCTTCTCGTATACCATGAACCAAAGCTCCGTCTCTAATTCTTTCATCTCCACTTACTGAGGTCCTGATATCCATGTAGTTTCCCTTGCTGGCCAAGGCCTCGGAGAAAGCAGTAGCCATCTTTTCAACTTGGGGAATAGAGGAAAGGCGTGAGGAGCTAGTGTTAGCAGACGCATGGCCGAGCATTGCCGAGCTCGATGAGGACATGGGTAGTTTGCTATGATGATGCTGATGGTGGCTTTGCTCGTGAAGTTTTTGGACAGCTGTGGGGTCATTGGCTACAGCCGCTGCCACCTCTGGTCCGTAACGCATTTCCAGGATTGTTTTCTTCACACAGATGGACTTTTCTTTTTCTTCTTGTCTCCGGCGCCTTCGCAAGCAGCAATACACAAAGCAAAGAATAACAAGCATTCCACAAACACAGCCAACAATGGTCATGATGTAATGGGTGGTTGTCGACGGAGGGGGCACCAACTCATCTGGATTAGGAGCTCGGGTAGAGAAGGATAAGCATGTGTGATTGTACCGCTGCGAGTTACGTATAGATGCCACACAAAATGTGTAGTTGGTGTTTGGTTTGAGCTTGTTAAGGGTGATCATTTCCTTTTTATTTTTCAAATTCATCACATCTGAGACAAAACTCTGATTGTACTGTACCAGAATGTACATTTTGCTGTATGGTTTGGGGATCTGGATCAGAAGAGATGCAGAAGATAGCGAAACATGTTGCAGTTTAATGCTCGGGCTATAGGTATTTTCAGAAGAGGAGGATGTTGTGGGCTGATGATATGGCCCAATTTCAAAAATTTCAGGGCCCAAACCAGAAGATTCTGAATCAGGAGGGAGGGAAGTTATCCCTGGAATCAGAACCCCATCCCGGCATACTGAAGAGAGAATGTTGCGTGCACTTCGTCCATGTCCCCCAACTGGACTTAGCAATGGGTAGCCAAATAACTCGCGCGGGGTCTCACATTGAAGGCGATCATAGGTGTGTGTGACATTGTTGAAGATTTCTAACCAGGCGAGAAAGCTGTAGAGCTCACAGCCACAGTGGAAGGGGTTTCCTGCCAGCTCACATCCCATCAGTCTACTCAATACGGTGAAAGTGGATGGGTCCAGCCGTGCAAGTTTGTTTGAAGACAGATCCAGGTTGCTGAGACTGGGGCACTCCCAGAATGCATTACTGGCAATGACCTCAATGAGATTGTGCTGAACAAAAAGACATTGCATGCGTCCCAGACCCCGTAACATTCCTTCAGTCAGGTTGGACAACTTGTTGTACCCCAGTTGCAACACTTGCAGATTTGCTTGGCTTGCAAAAGCTCCATCTTCAATGTATGATATTTCATTCTTGGTGAGGTTGAGGTCAGTCAGGTTTGTGAATCGACTCAAAGAAGTGAAAAAAATAGCTTTGATTTTGTTCTCATTAAGACGCAAGTCATGTACGGTGTTGTTAATCTGCTGTGGGATTGTCTCGTACGGAGGCTGATTCTGGCTGCAGATTGCCAACCACACATATCCTTTATCACCCTCAATGAGCCAGCAGTCCCCTCGCACCATGACTGGCAGGCAAAAAACCAAGAAGAAAAAGCAAGAGATAGTCACGAAGGGTTTAAAAGTAGTAGACACACTCATGATGGAGATAAGAGAAAAAAAATTCAAAGATTCCGGTTTGGTTTTAGTGTACAGTATTTTCAGAAATGCAAAAACGGATTCCTTTGGTGCTGTCAGAACTGTTGGGTTCTTATGAAGAGAGGCCCCATCTTCACTCAATTTTAGAGTAAGTTATTTCCTTAAATCTTGAAAGGTTTCTTGAAATCTTGAAAGGTCTGTAAATAAAGGAAAGAAAATGACATGTAAGTTATAGAAATATAAGATGTAGAATTAGGAAAAACTTTATACACATCACACAAGAAAGCATTATAATTGTGTTTTTTACAGTGAAAACTTCATGTATCAATAAGACCAAATGTCATCTTTGCGTGGCATATAAGTATGTAGGTATACGATATATATATATATATATATATATATATATATATATATATATATACAGTCCAATCCTGTTAATTGGGACACATCGGGACACAACCATTTTGCCCCAATAAAGTGGCACAAATTTGCTTTATGAGACATGCCTTCGACTTCCCTATCTTCTTTAGACACAAGACTATAAAACACAATGAAACAAGAAATCTGATGAATTTAATGAAACATGAAACATCCATAAGAACTGCCAAGGCAACATTTGGAGTCTGGTCATGCATGTATCTCAACGCTCTTCAACCTTTCACACTCATCCTCCCTCTCTTTCTTACTCATCCCACCAGAGATGTGATCCGGTTCGGTGCTCCACATAGTGAGCCCCCAAAGGAAGCTTTAATTAGGGCTGAAGCAGACGCAAGGAGGTGCCGCCCAATGAGAAGCAGAGCAATTGTGCTAAAATAAAATATATCCACAGCATGAGAGAGAAAGCGTGTTTATTGTGTAACCCAATCAATACCACTTCTGGGTGAGATGCTAAATTAATTGCACACAATCCTGTTATCACCTGGTGGTTATGGTGGTCTTTATAAAAGTGCCATTTACTAGCAAGTTTTGATTTACTTGTGTTGCCAATTAGCAATGATGAATTTGCTCGAAAAATAAGTGACATGTTTACGCACAGGAACATTTAAGTCTAGGTATTTTCATCTGAAATAGTGTGTTCAAGAACATTATCTTTTTAATCTTTCCGTCTGCCAGTCTGTTCTTTGAGTAAATCCTAACACAGCCTGTGTGGGTGGTTTGCTACATGGAATTGTAAAAATAAGTTAGCAACAGCATGTGTGTGTGTTTGTGCGCATGGGGTGGACCATATGTGCGTTTTTCATGCTATATTTCTATATACCAACAGAACGCTGAAAACCTTTGAGAATAAGTGTTTCGCGTAGGCACATTTCTTTGCATTGTGGCGGCGAATGCTAAATCTGAAATCCCACGAGCATATAAGAATATACATTAAAACCTGCAATTCAGCTGGGCTTTGCCTTTTTTTCTTGTATAGATATGCTCCTATATTCATCACGCTGCCAATGACATATCTGATGTGAAACGGGAGGAGGAAGAAGAAAAGAACAAAAGACTATATTTATACTGAGCAGTGATACATGCAGCGCATCAATACGCCACAGTCAGCGTGTCGCAAGCAAAAACTGTGCCAATGATTTCCAGTCTCACTATCGGGGATGAGAGGCAGATTTGAACTTTGTGAGATGGCACAGAAGTGGCAGCTGCTGATCTGAAGCGAAAATAAATGGTTGATGTGGTGATAAGTCTGGATTAACAAGTCTAGAGCAGTATCAGGACATCAGAAGTTCTAGACAACGTAAAGTGATTTGAAGGTGGAGCCACATGATGCGGAGGTTAAACCAATCAGAGGGAGTGAACGAGGTGGTTAAACCAAGCAGAGGGACTGAATATACCCATTTAAAGTGTGCGTAGTGTGATTCATTAGGTGTATTTGCCTGTGTAAAGCCGGAGCTCAGATAATACAGCTCAACATCTGCAGCAGGAGCCATGCCAAGCCTCTTACAAACCCACCGGGAGCATGTGTTTGGTAGATCACACCTGCTAAATGAACATCAATGTACATAGTTGGGCATTAGAGTTGATGGCATTTGTTGCTGGAATCCGTCATGGAAACTGACAGCGTGTTTGAATCGAATCCTCCAGTCTGTATGCTAGTAAAAGGCAACATGGCTTATTACGTTGTGGCCTAGAGGTTAGAGAGTTGGACTTGTCACCAAAGGGCTGCTGGGTAAAATTTTACTGAAGTGTCCTTGAGCAAGACATCCAACATGATTTGCCATCCCATTCTCTTCCGTCTCTTTTCTTTCCTTCCCTTTTCTTCATTTTCCCTTCCAATTTCTTTTTTGTCATTTGCTTCTTTTTTCTTCATCTTCCTTCTATTTTTTCCTACCCCCTCACGTCCCTTCCCTGTTATTTATTTATTTTTCCTTTCCTTTTCTCTACACGTTCCTTTTCTCTTCACGCCCATTTTCTTCATTTCCTTTTATTTTGCCTTCATTTTTTTTCTTCCCTGTCCATGAGATAACAACGCTACTAATGAGAATATTTCATTCTTTCCCAATATAAAAGGAAAACATTTTTATAAATTATATAATTTCATGAAATAAACAGTAATTTTCCTTGAATTTTTAGAATATTTATTCAAAACTACTTGCATAATTGTGTACTGTACTTGCAAGTGTGAGTAATTTTTCACATGATGCTCTGGTTCTCTACTAGTCTCAAAAACATTCAAGATTAATAGAGATGCTTTTTAAAGTGATTGCATTGTTTTTACAGTAAGGTGTCCTTGAGGGTTCTCAAGACGCAGAATAAATATGATGAATGAATAAATGAAATGCTAATTTGTGACATATACTTGAGTTTGTGTGTGTTTGTTCGGCCATGTGATTGGTTGATCAGACCATCAGATACTGTGATTGGCTCCTGCTCTCTACAACCTAGAAATGAACACTATTTGTATTAAAAATGGCCATGAATACCTTTTTAATTGCTAAAGAAAACCATATATCCTATATGACAGTCAACTTTTGAACAGTAATCTGCTGGCGAAAAGTCCAGACGCTGACCGATACGCTGGCTTTGTCAGTAAATGCTCCCATTCTCCCCGGAGAGCAAGAGTGTGAGGGACAGACTGAGTAACAGATGAAGAAAGTGGATCTAGGAGTGAGAAGAACTGGCCAGCCTTTGATCTGTGGGTGAGATTTAGGCTGTGCAAGAGAAGTTCACCCTTCCCATGGGCGATGTGTCCTGTTCAAGAGCGAAAGTGCTAACAGCAACATTCTGGGAAACAAGACTCGATTCCTTTCTTCTGCTTCCACTATGGCACCTCAGCTACAAAAGCTCTCAGTGATTTCCACACACACAAAGTCTGCAAGCAGACTGCTACTCTTCTCAGTAGAGTGCTCTTTGCTCCCTTCACTAGTTAGTGCAGATTGATCACTGTACAATGCAATGTTGTATGGAACACTTCAGCGTGACACTGTTTGTGTGAGTGAGAAAGAAAAAAAAAAGTTTCGAGTTTCGAGTGCGTCTTCATCTAGTTATTTAAGATTTCACTGGTAATGCTCCAGTTAAAAGCTTTTTATTTCATGTCAGATTAATTATTTTGAACACCACTCAAAAGCGGTAAAAATCTTGCAAGTACATTTGTTCAGCCGCGGCTTGGTGTGAGCTTCCTGCGTAAGTGTGGTTTTGCTTAATACACCATATACTGAACGACTGCTTAATATTTCATGCTTGTGAAATTTTGACATTTGAAATTTCCATTTAACAAAGCGGCAAACAACATTAACAACTGTACGGAGTGCACCAAGTGAGCAACTGTGACCCCGGGAAGAATTAATAAATCGGCAGCTTTGGTCACAAAGTTGCCACTAACTAAGCGGATGTAAGATTTAAACGCACATACTCATGCAAACAGCGCTGCTGATGCGGCTGTGCAGTAAAGCAGACCCACTGGAGAAGTGCAGTGGTAATCATGGACCGTCATGGGTTCTGATGAGACAGCCCTTCTGTGGGGTGTGAGATAATCCAGACGCCTGGGATCAGACTGGGCCGCCGCTCACCGCCCCTTGGGAAAGGAGGAAGTGAGCAGATACGAGAAGGAAATGAGGTCTGCGTGTCCCATCATGCTTTGCCATTAGGACGAAGCTATCTGACCCAGTTCCCAGTGTCTCAGGTGTCCACCGAGAGACTACGAGTGTCCCAAATCCCACATTTAACCACACAAGAGAGTATTTAGCATACATTCCTGCCCTTCACCTTCACTTCATCACACGTTCACCATACACACTTCGCCTGTAACTTCACTGTCTAACACAGGAGGAACAGCCAACACTCATTCACGACTTCCAGCTCAATGGTGCCTTCCATGCTTGCTATCTGCTAAGCAGGACTTAACTCTTTTTATGAATTTATATAATCCTGGAAAACTGTTGCTTACATAATTTATCCCCTTGTGCTGGAGGCTGAGACCGACGGCAAGTTCAGATTAGAATTTCCAACTCTTTTCCAGGTCAGTGAATAAACTACACCTTTCAAAAACATTGCCATTTTGTTCATTTTATCTCTTTTTTTTAAATCATAAATGACAGTGCTTCTAAACGATATTGTGTTTTAAACTTAATGTAGATTTCATAGTATTAAAATAATTAAACTTTTAAATAAACTTTTAAGAGTCAAATTTCAATTTATTGAAGAGTTGGAGTTTTCATGCACATCTTTCATGCAGATCTTATCACATATTATAAAAAGAGCAAATATCCCGACAGTATTATGGATGGGAAATAAATTGAATATTACTATTGATATTGCAAAATATCGATGACAACATTCCTTTCAATATTATTAATTATGTGTTGCTTTCATGAATTGACTCTAGCAGCAAGCATTTACTTTGTACTAAACATTATGCATATTTTTTGCAACAATATCTATTTGTTTTTACTTTTAACTGGAGTAACATTGAAAAACGTGTAACAAACACACACAAACACTTGTAAAGATGAACACATGAATCTGTCATAAGCAGCTAGACAAACTACAAATCCCAGAGGACTGCGGCAGCCAGCACTTACTGTAAATTCAAGAAGCTTCCAGAAGAGCTTACGTAGTGATTTAAAAAAAAAAATCTTGTGAACGTTATGGTGTGTGTGTGTGTGTGTGCTCATATCAGCGAGCACCTGCGTGGTCATATTGCCCTGTCTTGTTAGCGGCGGAGGGCTATGACAGGGTGAGGATGCGGAGCTGCCAGGCTGTCTGAGGGCTCTGCTGCAGGAAAAGAAGCTATATGTCACTGTCAGGAAACGGCACAGCAATCCACTTCTCATTGCGGGGCGATGGCAGCCAAATAACCAACACACCAACACAAATCCACTCCAACTCCTGATAGCAACACGCTACAGTGCTACTGTGTTTTAAAAGTCTCACGCTGACGGATCCGCGCTGGTAATTATATGTAATATAAACGCTGCAGTACTTTTGTCTTTAGGAACGGCTTGTCTGCTTGCTGAATATTGTGTAATTACACGAAGGTATGGAACATCAGTGCCAGGGAAAGTTTCACACTTGCATTGAGCGTCAAAAACAACCAAGTTCTTTGCAATCATTTACATTGTCGAGGAAATTACATGCTTTATCATTGTTTCATGAGTCCCAGATTGGCAAAAAAAATTGAAATAAATAATAATCAGTCGAAAGCTTACATTTATGCATTTCTACTGTTTTTCACTTTCTAGAACCCATTGTCTGCAGTTAATCGGTTTCAGCTTTGGTTCGACAAATTGAATTCTGGGAGAGAGTGAAAGTGAGAGAGTCAGTTTGAATGATGGGAGGAAGAGGAGGTGAATAAAGCCCCCTCCCGTCATTCTGTGCTCCACTAAGTGAATACTGACAAAGAATGCTAATGAGAAATGAAGGGGTGAGTCACCACTTGTCTACTAAATTCACAGCTTGACACATTCTTGCGAGATGAACACGGACACACATACACATTATATGTAGATATAATGGATGCAAATATATTCATGAGTTTGGACCCACATATATACATGTTAACTCACACACATGAAATATAAATTCCTTTAAAAGGCACGTCTGATGAAACCAACAGTAATTCTTCCTTCTGAAGGACAGAATAACAATAAGTCCTGCATTATAGGTCTCACATGGCTTAGTGAGGAATTTCATACTGCTCGTCCTCTATAGAATGGTGGCGATGTTGGCGTACGTCCCAGCGTCTTGAGTCATAGGCAAAGAAAACACCCTGGACAGGTGGTCAGTACATCACAGGGTCTGCGCACCAGACTCACCATCTTCTCCAGAATATCACTGCTTTAATCTGACATCCAAGAATCTGCTGGCAGAATTCTACAGCTCTGACACTTTTTTAATCCAAAGACATACAGCCATTCATATTCCCAGTACTGGAAAATCAAATCAGGCTCCTCCTTTGGACCCAAATCCGAAAAAAGTGATTCCAACAAATTATTTTATTCGGGAATAATCTGGAATTTTTTTTAACAGAGTTTATAAAATAGTACCCCCCCCCCACACACACACACACATAACGCTAACATATTACATAAAGCGTACAGATCTCTTTCCCATTCCTGTCATTCATACCAATCTCTCTCTCTCTCCCTCCATCAGAAAACCTGTCAGTCAGCTTTCAATCTTTACTTTTTCCCCCCTTCGTCCTCCTATGTCTCCATTTGTTTCCCCGCTTTCATTCTATTATACTGTGTTTCCCTTGAGGCACATGGCATGCTCTAATAATGATGGCTCTTATTAATTCTCTTTATACCGCGGAGCAGCAGAAAGGCATTGTTCTTGAGGGAGAGGCAGGAGATGCGCTCTGACTTTGATAGATTGTCGGCTATTAGAGGGAGGTTCCCATCATCCGATCCATGACATGCAAACATAACACCCAAACCCCCCCGCACACACATTCCCACTGCTACCTGCTACAGATCGAGGCCCGAGTCGACAGCGAACAGGCGTAAAGGGGATATTTCTCACTAATCTGTCTTCATGCAGATCCCAATCCATCCCAGAGCGTGCCGAGAAGCCTAATGTGGGCGGCCCGCTCATCACTTGAGTGGATATTTGTGCAGCGTAGCCTGATGGCTAAATCACAATAAATAATGATGTATTTCTCTTAGGAACGACGATGGCATATGTACGATTATATGACATAACCCAAACTAAACAACCTTTTTTTCTAAGCAAGTTATTTCCAAACAAATGTTGGTGTGTACAATAGGAGTAGGATGAGAGAATAAACTTGCCAGTTCTGCAAACAAAGCAGGAAGATGGATTAGTACTTTTCAATAGAATTTTAGTAAATGGAAAACGTAGAAGAGAGAGTGTCTGAGAGAAAGATTGACAGATACTAAAGTAAAAACATGATAGAGTGTGTGTACAGACATTTAGGTCAAAGTGGGGTCTCGAATGCTAGGTCTTTACAGCTTAGTCGGGTCCTATGGAGGGAAAGTGAGAGAGGGAGATTTAGAAGGTTAATAAATGAAAAACCTTTTTTTAAAGATTGTCTGAAGACTAGCATTGAATAATTCAAGCTTTTGGACTTCTCCTTGCATTTCACTTACTAATTCCTAGTGTACACTAATGAAAGAGGCTGTGATTAAAGTGAACATTGGAGAACCGTAAGAACTGTTTTCTGTCTGACTAGATATGTCCGCCACAAAAGGATTCTCACTAAACCAAGGCCACAATGACAAATCAATGTGACAAAGCAAGGGTCAAAAGTCTAGCCAGCCGGGTCTGATTAAAGAACGGTGTGAAGCCAGGGCACAAGTGGGACTCTTCAGCCGAAGCCTGCAATACTCTCGAGCAGGAAGTCCAACACTGCAAGAATAAAGTTCTTTAAAGTCTAAAATCTCTGACACTGTAATACAACGAGTAGCTAAATATTGCACTTTTATTTACCAGAGATTTTATTTCTCCAAACTGCGTAAAATCAAACAATAATTGTCAGACCCCCTGCAGCAGCTCCCCCTACTGAGCCGTAGGGGGGGGGGGTCGATCTATAAAGACTTTCTAAGTAAATGGCTGCCATCAATATTCAAAATCTTCTTAGCAGAGAAGGTTTTCTTAGCAGAGAAAGCTTCATATCTGATTAGACAACCCTTCTAAACATAGCACAGAAATTCTGCACATCTAAATGTGGCTGGTGTGCATATTTGAGACGAGAGATTTGGCTTGTATGAAAACATCTCGCTGGATGTGTCTGCTCCCTAGTGTTGGACGCTTAGTTGAAAAAGGGTGATGATATATATGAAAAAAAAAACAATAAAAACCTGCTAATAAACTAGGGCAGCGACTGTCTTCAGGCAAAGAGAAAAAAAGAGCTGAGTGAAAAAAAGAGAAAGAGAGAGAGCATTATAGAGTGAGAGATAAAGGGAGTGATTGAGTGAGAGAGAGAGAGAGAGAGAGAGAGAGAGAGAGAGAGAGAGAGAGAGAGAGAGAGAGAGAGAGAGAGAGAGAGAGAGAGAGAGAGAGAGAGAGAGAGAGAGATGCAGAAAGCAATAGATTAAAAGAGTTGGAGAGGGATAGAAAGATTAAAAGAGAGAGACACATCAAGCAAGAAAGAGAGAGAGAGACAGAGAGAAAGATAGAGAGATTGAAGGAGAGAGAGAGAGAGAGAGAGAGAGAGAGAGAGAGATAGAGAGACAGACAGACAGACAAAGGGGGGTTATAGAGATGGGTGGTGGGCTCTGAACTAAGCTAGCTAAAAATAACAGAGAAAAAGAAGAAACTAAACTTGAGCGTATAAACTACGGTAAGTTGAAAGTTTGTTGCAAATTAACACAAAGCTACATTACTGAAGTCTGTCCTTAATGCTGTGTTAAGTTTTACACTTCAAGTGCATTTATTTAGTTATTACTACTGTTATGAGCAACTACTCACAAAAATGAAAAACTTTAATATAGAAGCTGAAATGTTACAGTAAGTTTCATAAATGTATATTTCTAGTAAATAGGACAGAAAGCATTCGGGAGAGGACAGAAAAGAAGGGCAATGTCAAAAAATGGATGCTAGAAATGGGGCTCTATGGAGAAAAGAGAGCAGATGAATGCTGAGTAACATGGTGGCTGATGCTAAGCAACAGGATGCTGATCATAAGCTAAGTTACAGTAAATTATGCCTGGACGACAAAAATGCAAATGTGTCTTCTGAGGTCATTCCTGACAATTACAGTAGAGAAGACTTGTCCTGATTTAGCCTTTTGACCAGACCAATGACACGGAGACGCATTCTGCCTCTCTCTGGTGGCACCATGTGCAGAAATGAAATTAATCATTAAACTATGCACAAATATTCTCAATGGGTTTCAGAAAAACAGCAGATGTGGACAGAGCTGCACCGTCAGATTATCTTTGATCCAGCATCTGTGAAGAATAGTTGTTGTAAAGATGACGAGTCTGAAATGGAAAAAAGTGTATTTGTGGAGCAAATAATCCACAGTCTGTTACATAAAAGTTCTCCAACTGCAATAACTTGTTGAACTGTAAACTTGTTAAATGAAGTCAAAAGTGCAAACAGGTTCTACAGCATTTAATGATTCTTTAATGACCAAAATGTACTCTGGGCTTGAAGGCGGGACACACATTGGCTGTCAACCAATCAAAGAACGGGACACACAGACACACCCAATCACATTCTCACTCACAACTATGAGCCATTTTCCAGACTCTCAATTCTCTTGCATGTTTTTGGACTGTGGAAGGAAACCAAAAAAATACAAACTCCTCTCTCCAAACTCCAAGATGAACTCCCTACTGATTTAAAAGCAAAATGCAATTTCAAAAACTGTTAAAGAAGAACAAAACCTTTATTTGTCCCATCAATGAGAAATTTACATTTTATAGCACCCCACACAAATAGCAAGTAAAGGATGCGCAATGGTGAACAATAAATAAAGAAAAAAAAAATGAAAAAATATTACACAAATTGTTGGTATGAAACTTAGTGTCTTGGTGTCATTGAAAGGCCTGGTTGATATATCAAAAATCAAAGAAATGATGAGCAAAAAGTTCTCCCAGCATGCAACTTAAAGAAAATATGCCATCACCTGCCCCAAAATTCAAGTTCTAGCTCTTCTGCACATCAGTGATAAAACCCGAAAAAAAACCCTGCTGGAATGGGTTTAAAGCCCAACTTGAGAGTTTAAATGAGTTTTATGAGCGGAGCGTGACGGGTCATGTGCATGGAGCATGTCGTGATTGAGGTGAAGGATGAAGCCAGACCTTTGCAGAACACACAAACACCTCCACGCTTAGATTAGGTCACAGAAGACGTAAAGCCTCACAGGTAATGTCTCATGCGGAGATTGCTTTGCTGGTTTGGCACTGTTTAAAAACCATCGCGCACACGTCTACAACAGGAAAACGCACGTCTTATTCTGCTCGCAAAGGCCATTTTGCACAAAACAAATGTTCTCAATAGCGATAACGGAGGACACAGAACAGCGTGGTTCCATCTGCTGATGTGCAAACCAACATAATCATTGTTTTTTGCTCTGTTATAATGGCTGTTATAACGACTCGAGTAATACAGACCCTTCCGATATGCCGAATGCAATTACATTTATGAAAAAAGATTATATTTCAGTCCGTCCAAAAAACAACACTGTTTTCTTTATCTGGCTGGGATTTTATTGAAGAAGCTAATAGAGATTTTCGCTTGACCACACAAAATCCTGCTGTGGCTCAATAACGGTGCACATTTTCCTCACAAGAACACTAGATCCTATAATTGCCTTCACGGTGAAGATCAGCCAACAATCCCATGGGGAAAGAGGTTAAAATAAACAGAAAATACAGTAAAAAAATAATGTTTCAAACATTAGAGTCAAATAAAGACATTTAGTGATAACAGACACGATAATAAAAAGTCCTGACCAGAGATGCTCTGTCCACATGCCACATCTTCATTAGATAAGCTCTTTCTCTTATCAGCCAAGACAAATTGTTCACTAAAACGCCCCTCCTGCATCTGCCTTTTAACCCCATAATCTCCTCAACAACATCAACTAAGCTAGATTCTTGCTTTCATCGTGCTGAGAACTCTAGGTTGGGGACAATGACGGCACAATCCACAGCGAGCCAGAACGTCATGTTCCATCGCCAGCTTTTAAAAAGGTCTTGAGCATGTCATGCACTGAACATCTATTGTTTAGATGCCTCCTACACAACTGCCCCTGCAACCCGTGCGTGGCCACCATGTAGACGCAGCAGGAGCCTTTAGCACTGACAGTGGGAATTCGGCCTCATTTAGTCACTGGATTAAGGAATAAGGGCATCTGCTGGGTTGCATAAGATACAGCCATTTGAAGTCTTTCTTGTTTCATATGCTGTGCAACCATCAGCTGCAGAAGAGAGAAAGACTCGTGATGGTGGACTGCACCAAGTATGTGTAAAAGAATTTGAATATTATTTTTCTTAAATCCTTATTGCTTATTAAATTACATGTTTTATATATTTATGCAGTGTGTGTGTGTGTGTGTGTGTATGTGTGTGTACACAATTTATTATAAATAATAATAAATTGAAATATCTAAAATATAGATAAATAAATATTTAAATAATAATAATAAACATGTATAAAGCTTTTTTAAATTAAAATAAAAAAAATATATATATTTCATTACACTTATAGGTTCAGAATATTTTTTCCTGTTTTCATCCTCTAAAAACCAGGTGCGTCTTATAATCAAGTGCATGTTATAAAGCATAAAATATGACATACTGTTACTGTTAGTTCAAATATTTGAACAACGAAATGAAATAAAAAAGGAACGTAAGTTGACACACCAGATGGTCACTCGACCTTAAATTCACTCGAGGAATTTATGATCATTTAGTGGCCACCAGTGCCTGGAAGTGGCATCATGCTCAATTCTAACTCATTTTTAGCACATGACGATTAAATTAAAACACTGATTATTCAAAATAATTAAATTTTTCAGCGTTGGTGAAATCATTTGGTTACATACTGTATCTACCTCGCAAACCATTAGGCCAGAACTGCCTTGATGATTATTACGAGTGTGTAAGGACTCGTTTCATTCACATTCAGTAAGAGAAGTATATATTCTGAAGCATGAATTCATGAATAAAACTTTAGCAATTACATCTGACGCCCACAGTAAGGTGAAGGACGTTTTCCACCAGCAGAGAAAAGCTGGTGCTGGCAACAGCAGATTGTGGGTTTGAGTTTAAAGGAAGGGGAAAAATGAACAATAATTTTAATGGTCAACCACAATTTTTGCATTGGTTTAATTTTGAATACATATAAACCTTTTGTAGAATCTAACTGACTTTGAGTCAACTATACACATTTATAGTGGGCATAAAAAAAACAGCCAGGTTCTCCATGACCAGATCAAGAATCGTGACAAATCCAGTGCTAGTGAGGAGAAATCAAACAGCATAGAAACACGGAAAAGAAACACCAAACGGAAAGCAAAAGTTTCCTGCGGACGGGGGTGGAGGAGAGATTGTTGTTTGCTGCTGTGTGATAAAACACACACCTCAGAGGGATAAGCCTCGCTTAATCTCCGCGCCTGCCATTTTTCAATTACAGGAGGGAGCAGCTAGGGAGGTGGGGGAGAGGAGACGGAGGATTACAAGGATATTTGGGCTCTTAGAGGGAAGGAGAAATCACATGGTGAAGCCCCCCTTCCTGCTCGGAGGAACTCGGCGGACGAGTTTATGAAGTGCAGAGATTTGTCGGTCCCACAACATGCACAACCCGAACATCTACAAGCCTCGCCAGCCTGATTCGCCCTAAAGCTAACGTCCTAGGAGCATCCTAGTGTGAGCGAGGAGGGATTGATACGGCAGCTCTCAGAACTATTTGGCAGGGTTAGGAGCAAGAACACATTCAGGAAGTCTGGGGCAAAGCACACAAACAAACACACAATGCAATTAAATACTGCCAAGCGACTGAGCGGAGATGTTTGTTAGAGATCTCCTGTGGTTTCCCGAGCTGTAAAAGGATATGTGTTTATGGAGGTCATGAATAAAACATGGTATAGCACATTCACATCGCTGTGCAGAGATGCGTGTAGGCTTTTATTCTATCTGGCTATTTCCATTGGACAGGTTCCAGGAACATGATCATGGATTCCGAGCCTGTGAATTTCACCACTGGAAATTAAAAGAGTGTGGATGCAATTTGCATCTCTGGTGATCTCAGGTTAAAACTCAAGTTAAAAACCGCCGCAGGCAAATTCAATAGACAATACTGGGGGATTGTACATTCAGCACGTAACACACTTGAGCAAACAAGAGGGATTGGATTCGTGTGAAGAGTTTTAGAAATATATTTTGGAGTGGACAGGCAAGGCACATTCGTATTTACCGATGGCTCCGGCGCAATTATTCACTGGCATGTCACACACACATTGTGTAACACACAAATTCATAAATTCATTGCAAATGTCTGAAATCAAAGCTACAATAATAAGGAATAAAAAAGCACTTTAATAATTCACACTCTGTATCATTTCAAAGGCAGTTACAGAACATGAATCAAAAAATTTGAATAAACTGATTGTTTTTCTTGAAAAACTCTTGATTTATTCTGAAAAATTATAAATATTAGAAATTTGAACAAAGTTGCAATTGTTATGAAAATGAATTCCAATGTGATTGCGTGCTGTTTATTTTGATTCCTTCAAACAGAGATTATTAAATATACTTTGCTAAATTAACCAACAAATTTAAAGAAATTGTCTCGTAAACTTTGATCAGTTGAAATATAATAATGGGAATAATAATGGTTCCTTTCATTGTGATATTGTGTATTTAAACAGCTTTTAATAATTGTGAGAATGGACAATAACATACATGTCCATGTGCTTCCAAAATTCCAAAACTGGATTTAACAGACCACTCAGCCCAATGGTCACATACACAAGAGCATCTATTTGATCTATCAGAGAGAGTAACTCTCCACATCTCTTACGTGCCGCTTCAGGAACAACCAATTCCCTCCACTTACACTTCACACCATTTTCGGCATAAAAGAGAGTTTCTCACGCTCACACATTATTTAGTTTAACTTTGACTCTTTCCCACTGACTTCTACTTGAACTATAAAGCATTGTGGGGAAAAGTGAAAGAGAGAAAAGATGCTGAAAGGTAGAGCACTGACAAAGCAGCAGAGGTCATGCATTATCGATGAGAGGGGCTGATTTCTTCTGCGATGGTCAAGGACGCAAGTGTACTGAGTTGAATTAGCCAATAGGCAATGATGCAACACAATGACATCACGAAGAGCCACTGGTGCCCGTGTAATATCTCGAAAGCCAGACTCGATTCAGACATGTTCATGTTATAGTACATTACAGATCCTAGTCAAAAGATTCAAAAAATTGTATCAAATTCCAGAAGAAAACATCCATTGATAAAGGGAACTAATTCACTGTACTAATTATTGAACTGTTTTTCTTTTTCAGCTTGTAAACAGCAGAATTGTCTTCGTCAGGGATTTTTTCTTTGCGCACTTGTGGCAATGGAATAAATAGTTTACGTGTTGTGTTTATGAATGCAGTAAAATAATGACATGAAAGAGTTTATTTGCATGCTAAATTCTGTTGATCTTAAGTAGCTTCAATTTCAAGATCTGCTTTTTAATAAAACTTCTTTTCATTAATCCATCCATTTCATGATCTGCTTTTTCTCTTTCTGGTTCACAGGGAACTGGAGCAAATCCCAGAAACTAAACACTGGTGACAGATATTTTGGTGGCCAACCAATCACAGAGTGGTACACATAGATACACACAGTCACACTCGCACTCACATCTATGGGCAACTTTCCAAACTCAAATTCTCCTAAACGCATGTTTTACTGTTGGATGAGCACAGCAAGACCATTCGCAAAACAGATCGAACCTTGATTTTGAGCCTTTCTGCTCTGAGCTGACTGGTGCTCGAGAATACTTTGTTTTTTACAAATGTATTATAAGAATGAATCATATTGTTATATACATAGCCGACACATTCAGAGTGCATTCCAGAGAAGCGATAACAGAACATTCAGCAGAAGTTCAAATCCGAACGTTAATGATCAAGTGCAACATTGACGATTCCGTCAGCAAACAGCACTAATGAGGCTTCACGGCGCATGGCCCGAGGATCAGCTAATGTGCTGGAGAAGTAAACATGTAAGCGTGTAATGGCGTTCACATGAGGGAAGAATAGCAAGACTTGCTGAAATAATGATCATAAGTCACCAGTGTTCCGAAGATATTTCAAGAGCCGAGCAACAGCATTGCTTTGGAAATAAATTATAGATCAAAATCTTTTCAGTTTTGCCTGTCTTCCTCTCTTTCTCTCTGTCTCTCTGTCTCCCTCTTTCCTGATCCTCACTGCTGACCAAGAGTGCTGTGGCAGTAATGAGCCCAGAGACAGCAGATGAAAAGACGATCATGACGTTGGAAGTTTGTTTCTGACGTGTGAGGAATCATTAAAGAGGAGCGTCGGCTAGAGAAAATTTGACAAGCTTCCTCTGATCACCAGACAGGAAAGTCTCTGTTGTTCTCTCTCTCTCTCTCTCTCTCTCTCTCTCTCTCTCTCTCTCTCTTTTACTTTCACTTTATCACTCTTTTCTCTCTCTTTTTTTTCTCTCTCCCTCATTCTCTTTCTCATCACTCTACTTCTCTCTCTCTCTACCCCATCCATCCATCCATCCATATCTGTCTATCCGTCCATCCATTTATCCATCTTCTATCCTTCTCTCAAACCATTCATCTCTTTCTCACTTCCTCTCTGTCTCTCCCTCCCTCCTCCTCGCTCTCCTGCCCTTCTTCCCCTCCCTTCTCTCTTTTCACTTCCTCCTTTCCATCCACTTCCCTCTTTCGGTCTCTTTCTCTAACTCTCCTTTCTCTCTTTCCCACTCCCTCCCTGTCTCACCCTGCAGCTCTCTCTCATTCTCTCAGACCTCTCTCTCTCCCTCTCACACTTTACTCTTTATCTCCCTGTCTCCCTCTATCTCCCTATCTCTCTCTTTGTTCCTTCTCTAACCCTCTCTCCCTTTTCCCCTGCCATTCCCAGTCTTCCTCTCTCTATCTCTCTTCTCTTTTATTTGTCTATTTCTGTTCAATCTCCAAAAAAAGATGGTGTGAAGACATTTAGTTCAAGCTTATGAAGTGAAAAATAAATCACGCTCGGATAAGTTCAATAATAAATGAGAAGCGTGCATCTTCCCACCACACAATTTTAACAGAACTAAAAATAGCCAGCAATAAGCAGAGTAGTGAAGTGTAAATGTAAAGAATATTGGACACATGATATTCATAAACTGTATATGTTTATTGCAGGTTTTGTAATAAATTGAGCAAATTAGTTTGATAATCAAAGTTAATTAGTTAAATCTTCTTGAACCAAAAGCAGAATTCAATGCCTAATCAACTGATCTGTTGGGATCAGGCCTCTCGAGACGACACCATGTAGATCAAAAAGCCGACTAAAAAAAGACATCAGCAATATTCAGCCTTGTTCGATAAAATCAAGCCAGAAGCTGCTGAATGCATTGTGCTAGGTTTCCACACAAAGTAAAAAAAAAAAAAAGTGAATAGAATTTTGAAAGATGATTAAAGAAAGATGAACTGTATTTTTCAATGCTCTGAAAAGGGAGTGACAAAACAGCTGGGAAGCACGGGCCCTCTGTTTGTGTTTTCGCCATCTGTTTAATTTTCTGCCTGAGAAATCTGGAGACGCGCTCACTACATTTCAAACACTCCCAGCCTCTCAAGTGTGTCTCATCGAACTGATGTTTTAGTATGCGGCTGGAGATGTGGCTGTCCTCCGCCCTTCAAAAGTGGAGCATGTTGAGCGCTCGTCTTTAAATAATGGTGCTGAGACCCCGCTGAGTTCTGCACGGCATGAGGCATGAGATCAGAGCAACGAGGAAATTATATTAGAGCATGAAGTTTCACGTGGTGTCTAAACACAGACTTATCATGGACGCTTCTCCCTCTCTATTTGTTTCCTTTGACCCTGTTCGTTGCACAACACTCTCGCTCCACCGACTCTTTGAAATGTTAATTCTGTCGTCAGATCTGTTGACTAATGGGCTGCATCCTTGTTTTAATGTCGAGTTCACGACTTTAGAAATTGCTCATTGATTGCCTTTATGGATTTGAAGTTAATCACATACACTAGTGATGTACAACATGCGGCCCGTGGGCCGTATCCGGCCCATTATGGTGTTACACGTGGCATTTAATTCTATAGTCATATTCTTGTTAACTGATTTTAGTTGTAAAAATAAAGAGGTTATAACTATACATTAATATTACAATAATTATAAATTGAAGATGACCTTCAGACATCTCTGAAGGACAACAAAACTCTACCTGAATTTATGCTGAACTGCAGTGTACAGTCAGTCAGTCAGTCATCTTCTACCGGTTCATCCTTTACAGGGTCGCGGGGAGCTGGCGCCTATCTCAGCGTCTTAGGGCCGGAGGCGGGGTACACACTCTGGATTGGTGGCCAACCATTCGCAGAGCGGGACACACAGACAAACACATTCACACACTCACTCATACCTATGTGGTCAATTTTCCAATTCCAATTAGAAACGCATGTTTCTTGGACTGTGGGGGTTTCTTGGACATGTTTCTTGGACATGTTTCTTGAACTGAAACGCATGTTTTTTGGACTGTGGGGGAAACCGGAGAACCCGGAGGAAACCCACGCAAGCACGGGGAGAACATGCAAACTCCACACAGAACGGCCCCAGCCGGCCTTGAACTCACACCTCAAGTGTCAAACGTGTGAGGCGACAGCGCTAACCACTGCGCCACCGTGCCGCCCACTGCAGTGTACAGTGTTCAGCAATATAAAAATAATAATAAAAAAATTAACATTTTTTTCAATCACATTAAAGGTCAGAAATCAAGATAAAACAGCAATGTGCCTTAAGCACAACCATGACTTCCCAGCATTTTCTACAACCATCATCTCACTATCCGCCCTATTGTTTGACCTGTATGTTCTGATAAATTCCACATATTTGTTTCTGCTACCTTTTTTGGGAAAGAATTTACTTCTGTGTGGTGTTCCATAATATAAAGACTGATTTCTTTTCTTAAAAGTTCCATCTGAGCTAGATTTATGAATATATTGCCTTGAGCTCTTTTTCTAAAAACGTTCTGCATGGCTTCCTCCAGAAATGTCAAAACTTGTAAAAGCTCTAACTAAAAAGATCAGGTGTCTCATTAAAGACGGAGGAAGTGGCTTGGAGAGTCTGGTGCCCGCACATTTCGGGCCACAAAGTTAAAGCCATCAGGCTAAATTATACATTTCACTTCACTTTTAACACTTTAAATGAATCTATTACTGGTTTGGTTGTAATTAAAGTCTACACGTGTTTCGCTGAGAAGCCGAAGATTTTTGACAAAAGAACGTACGCAAAAAATATAGAGGCAGAGGTGAAAGAACACACACACACAGACACAGACACAAAGAAGCTAATTTCACCACTATTTCCATTATTGACAGATGGGAGGATGGAGAGAAAGTGGGTTATTTCTTCTAAAGCAATAAAGAGAGCGAGGTTTGCAAATGAAAGAAAGTGAGTGAACTGGAGGTTGTGCGAGCGTGAGATCAGCAGGGGGGATCTGGGATAGATCTGCCTGCGAGAACATCACGAGACGAAAGAGTGAACGACAGATCTGAAAGAGTGGGTGAGTGAGAGAACACTGAAAGCCAGGGAGTATCGGCTTTAGGAGTGTTAAGTGTCCGCATCTCGGACGGGAAAACCGGCCCAGAATTATTCATTCACATCAGTGGCGCCGTGGTGGACATATTTACGCTCTTCCTTATGAGTTTATTATGGAAGAGCGTGATGTAAGTCGTATGTTGCGTGAGGTCTATTTTTTCTAGTCGGTTGTGAGATTATGTAAGCTGACCTATCTTTCCTATAATCAGATCACCGCGCTTGCAAAATAATCCAGAAACAATGGAAAAACAATGCCAAATTTGCTCAACCCAACAAAAAGAGAGAGAGGGAGAGAGAGGAAAGGTTCTGGAAGCAGGAAAAATCACCAAACGTGCCTGTGGAAATGTGTTGAGGATGAGAGGGTACTGAAGTTCATGCCTTAGGATGTCTGTGTTCATCTCAGATGCATATTTCATGCTTTGTCAAGCTGTTTATGGCTGCTTGTGGCTCACTTTGCCTTCCATCTTTCTCTCTGCTCACTCTTGGGTCTCTCGGAATCACAGTCTGGTTTAATGAGATCACAGAGAAAGAATGCATTTAAATATCTGGGTTTTCTCAGCTGTCAGCAAAACTATGAAACCTCAGCATATGAGAGATGAAAATATAACAGCATTAGCCAAGATCTCTCAATCTTTCTCGCGACAAACTGAAAGCTCCAGCGCAAAACTAACGCAAAAAGGTACTGAAAACTAAAGCGATAAATGCCACAGACAGTGCAGCTATACGTACGTGCACCAACACGGTCATAAAAGCGACGGCGGGATTATGGGGTGACGTTACATGGCTTAGAGCAGCTTTGCCTAATGCGTGACTCAAGCCCTCTGATGTCATAAATGATTGCAAAAGTGGGTGTGAAAAGGTCAAAGGTCATATTATGATTCCTAGCCACAAGTCATGGAATATGGACTCGTCGTGCGTGTTTTTGAGGGAAAAAAAATCTCCAATGAAATTTATTGTAAAATTGATTGGTTTATTTTAAAATAATGAAGTAAAGGGCGTTTTTGAGGTTGGCTATCGCTCCCAGCAACCCAGAAAAGCACAGTGACTTTGAAAATGAATGGATGACTAGATGGTTAAATGAACTACTTATTAGAGCCAGAAAATGATTTTGCCTTCAAACTCTGTGTTATATAGACTCTAAATGCAGTCTAGAAGCTTTATATATAGACTCCAGTCATTGACTCATCAGTGCAGTCACGTATTAACTAAGGAAACACACAATCCAGACTCAGCACAGCTTGACCGAACAAATCCAATAGCCAGTGTCCGATTTACCTGGAGTTTATTAGAGCCTTATGACACAAATGCTCTCCAGCGTGAGAGTTTAGGAACAACAGCTCAATGCAGCCGTGGACCTTCTTCACCTCACATTAATAAGCAGAAAAGCTCTCAACTACTTCTCATCATGAAAAGAACTTGAGTCAAAGAGGGCAACCAGTAATCACCACAGAGTTGGAAACTCTTAATGAAACACCAGGACACCCTCCCCAGACCCCGATAATAATTACCACCTCAGCTATAGTAAGACCGGCTGCGTTTCTCCATCTCACAAGTGCTCTCACCTCAGGATCACTCTCAGCGTGTGACTACAACTTGTACAGATTATATTCATTCATCGCTCAATCGGTCCAACACGCACACACACACACACACACACACACACACACACATACACACACATCCATAATCAGTGATGTAAAGTACCTACTTGAGTATTTTAGCTACTTTGTACCAAGTATCAAAAATATTAGCAACTTTTACTCTCTACTTGACAACATTTGTGATTGTGTATCTGTACTCTTTACTCCACTACATTTGAATGGACACTTACCGTTACTCTGGTTTACATTTGTGTATTGAGTTACACTGTGATTGTGCGCAACAAGTGGGCATCTTTTTCGACGAGGCGATATTGCCATCTGCAGGGTGCGGAAGGTACTGGTTGCTATATAGGAGCAATCTATTTTGTTCTGTCATGTTAAAACATTGAGGTGTTAAATTTCCTTTCTATATTAGGAAATAAAACATCATATATGAAGAGTTTCTTGACTTAAAGTGTTTAAGTGTAATTCAGTATGAGTAAAAACTCAAGTTCTTTTATAACTGGGTACTTTACCACCTTTACTCAAGCCTTCTGGAAATTGGTGACTTGCGACTTGTAATGGAGTAATTTTTACAGTAAGGTATCCGTACTTTTAGTCAAGAATGGTTTTCATCTCTTTCCATAACACATAATCTGTAGAGATAGAACATACATTCATGATTGCATTAACTTTTCCTCTGTCAAAAAATAATCAAACGTATGCATTGAAAGAAAAACAAAATGCCTTTTTCCAGCCTATTTAATCCTTAAATGTTATATTTGTCACACAATATGACAACTGAGGTGTAATTGTGTGCAATCTCGAAATTAAATGGTCTTCCACTTGAAAGCCGCACACGTGCTTAACTCGATAAACACATGTTTGGAGAAAACAAAGAGTGTGTCAGGGTAAATTGGGATCTATATAATAAACTGTTCGTCATAGTTTGAGCGTGATTGCATCTAAAATGCGTGAAAATGACTTGTTCGGGGTTTAACAACAGCTTAACAACTTCTCAAAGTTGTTCTGTGTCTCATCTCTACGCATTTCAGATGTTCTTTAATAAATGAAAAATCTGCCTTTGCAGTCAAGGGTGTATTCACATCGCAGCAGATTGTAGTTACACACCAAATATCTCTTTTACGTTCATTTTATTCTGAATCGTGCACCGTAACCTTGGTGTCTTTCCTTGTCTTTTGTATTCAATGACAAAGCTGTGTTCTTCTCACCTAACGTGTAAACACCTCAGACAAGCCTAAAAGTGTGCTTGTGTGTGTGTGTGTGTGTGTGTGTGTGTGTATGTGCGTGCGCGTGTTCTTCATTCCCCACAGTCTCCAAGGACTTGTTGATGCAAAAACAACATTTCGCCCAACAACACAACATCGGTTACACGGCGTCTGTCTAATCCGCATCAGTCACAGCGGAGGCTGCGATTCAACCTGTCGTTCACAACACAATCCTGATCAACTCCATGAGCTGTGTACAGAAACTTCTCGCCTTGCGTCAAACAAGTCACTTTCTCATCGGCCTGAGCTTCTCAGAATGATAAAGATTGCATTATCAACCGATTTAATATAACATCTTATAGCTGTTCTTTGCAGTAAAACCAAAGCCTGGGATTATTGGTACTCTAATGCAGACAGACAGCACATGCTTGGCGGTTTATATCAGAGGATTCAGAAATGCAGAAGTCCAAATGCCAAATGTATGTCAGATTTGAGAGTTTTTGAAGAATGCATTCACGTAACAGAATGTGCCAACATGGCTGGGCTGAAAGACAACTCTCCATTACGGTGTCAGCAGTCACAGCTCGCTTCTGGATGGCCGGTTGGCAGTTATAGCTTCAGCCTCTCTGGGTTAAAATCTGGCTCCATCACACGTCAAAAAGCCCCAGACGGACACACAGTCTGACTCAATTAATCTGTTCCTTACACTGGCTTCTGCAGACAAGGAACAGAGGATGGTCTTTTCACATTCGTTTTATTTAATCTGGAAAACAGGTCGGGCCGTTTAGCAATATTTGTAAAATTTTAAAGCTGAGAAAAGCTTTTTTTTACTGGGCTGCAGTCATATTTGCTTTAAGACTCATGGTAACCCAGATCTGTTTTGTTTCTTTGCAAGAATCGAATAAGTCTTCGAAAATCTCATTTAGGTCAATTTCAAATGTGATCTTATAAATAATTCACACCTGATCCACGGAGACACGGCCGCAAGAAAACCGACGGATCATTGACCGACAAGGTTTACGCATTGTATTTGAGTAACATCAGCACATCTGTGTCGGCCACATGAAGAATAATAAAAAATGTATTAGAAAAATCAACACTAGTCTTGTTATTCTATTTAACAAATTCAGAGTTTAAAATATGACACCCTCAAAATCCCCCTACAAAAAAGTTGTCTTCATCTTAGCCCATAAAATAGCCAAACAATGAACATTTTTCTTTTTTTCTTTTTCTGACTTTTTCCCCCTAATTTTTGAACACAGGTAAATGATGGACATTTTTCTTTTAAAAGACTATTTTTTCCCTAATTCGCAAAGCGACTTTCTGTTGGTCTCGAACCAAAAAAAGCTATATATAAATATACTTCAACTTGAATCTTATAAAGTTGAAATCTATCAACGATTGGGACAAACATAACCCAACAAACTAACCCAACATTCCCGAACAAAACCCAACATTACTGATTAAAATTCCTTCATTCCTTCCAATGGCAACTATTAAACCCGTGATGATGGACACATCTGACAATACACATGTAATCTCTCAGATTAGCATAAATCCTCCTATATGACCTCAGAATCCTCCAAGAACCTCATTGGACCGATGCAACAGACAGAGAAACAGCAATTTGCCTTTAACACGGAAGCGATTTGTGAAGCGTGTGTGTGTTTAGTGATTTAATCTGTAGTCCTTTGGCCTGTTTTGCATCGTTACTGAATTTGCATAACAGCGAGTTGTCCGGAAAGAGCGAAACAATCAGATTAGTGAATTCTCCCCTGAAGGTTGGCCATTTCCAGCTGTGTTCCTGGAAAGAGGACGGGATGGATGGATGGATGGATGAATGGAGAAATGTGATATTCACAGTGCAGGGCAGCGATGGGGTGGAAACGGCTCTCTTAAGCACAGTTGTCAGAAGGTAATAACAGAGTTCCTGTGTTAATCGCTGTGGGTTGTGAGGCAGCTATTAAGCTCCTCTCAACGGTGAAGTTACTACTCACCACACACTAACCACCACACGCACGCTCTGTGTTTGAGTAAAGGTCCGGGTTTAATGTGCTCCACAAGGCCGACCTTTACAGTCAACAGAGTGGCACAGCAGTCATTACAGAGTGGCCATTTCACACACACACATCTTCAACTCTCCAGAGCCAAAAACAGGTCATTTCCTGCAGGGCGAGTGTTCCCCTGTCACAATCACTCCAGGGGAAGCGTGAACAAATGAGCCTCGTGGACATTTCAAAGGTCAACTGCGTCCCTCACCACTAAAGATCTTCATTTGCATTTCTGCATTTAGCAGGCGCTTTTTTCCAGACTTTGGTTGCGTTACAGTTGGACGTCAACGTCATGCTGTGTTGCTGGAAATCCAAGCCGCGATGGTCGGACATTATTGAGCCACAGGAAAGCAACACACATCTATGCGTCGCTCAGTGAACAATCCTTATTCATCTCTACATAATAAAACATGGCAGCATCTGCGACACCAATCCCCTTTGTGAGATTGAATAACACGAATCAAAGATCAAATGGAAATCTATGTGGTTTGTTTAATAACGTAATGTATTCAATATAAAATATTTCAAGTCCTTCAAATGTACATCTATCTATCTATCTATCTATCTATCTATCTATCTATCTATCTATCTATCTATCTATCTATCTATCTATCTATCTATCCATCCATCCATCCATCCATCCATCCATCCATCCATCCATCCATCCATCCATCCATCCATATCTTACTTCTGTCTGTAGTTCAGATTCAATGTAAAACTGTAAATTGATGTAATTTCTTATAGACAAGGATTCTGCTAAGCATAAATTGTAACTTCAGATGACCGCTATGCCTTTAGTCTGAAGAATATAGAATGGTCAATCGATGAAAAAAAACTTTAAGAAACTTGGAAGATAAGCACAAGCATTCAATCGCTCGTAATAAATTCCAGGGCCATCTACAAGTCCAATTAACTTCCTTTGTCTCAAGTAGCAATAGTCTGGCAAAATAACTCGTTTGAATATATATATCCCGTACTATTTATTATGACGGAAGCTGTGTGTCACTTGTAACCTCTTTCTAAAATAGACATAATGATGTTCTTCATTACAGCACCGAGAGGGCACAGAAGGTCAGAGCTAAGCTCCAGTGGTCTAAACTCATTAAAGCTTCTGGCTGCCATCGAACTAACTGTGGTAATCATGAGTGAGCAAGACCTTCCACAAGAACAGGCAATGCCATTTAACCATTTCATTTAATCACAGAAGAGAGCTGATGTTTTACCTGAGGGAGTCTTAAACCCCTTTTAGACAGAGCAAATATCCAAATAAATATAGCTGCAGACAGCAATTTCAGGGTTCAGGCTCTCGTTCTCGTTGGGTTTATGCCCGTAGTAATGAGCTTATAAACTTACCATCTTTGTCTATGTATTATTTAGTCATGTGCAACCAAATCTCATTCACCTCAAACAAAATCTTTGATTCTAATCCCATTTTTGGGGTAATGTGACTCAATGCCACTGCCTTGGTGATGTCATTTTTCCCACGTTTTCGATATTTTGCGACTATATGGAATATTGGTTGACATAATTTTACTTCATTTCAGTTGCATTAAAATTAAAAGGGATACATTGTCTCTCCTTAAACATTTGATTTCTATGACATAAAGATCACTGTCACTGTACAACGCAGAGTTTAAGAGCTATGAGAGTATGTGGCTTTGGGTAGAAACTCAAAACAATAAACATCCATACAAATACGACAGGGCTTCCACCACCTCTGGGTTCAAATAAAATCTGATTTGAGTCCATCAAATGCAATAGTTGGTTCCAAAAACTAACATAAATGAAAGTTGTTTGCACGTACGCACAGTTGTTCGCACACACTTCTATTCACTCTAGTTTGATGATAAATCAATACACACAAAAAGGCCCATTATAGCGGGTAAGGAGTGTTGTTAAGCCTGAACTCACCTTTTGTCTCTTTGACACTTCACGTTTATCTTAGATACGATGAGACTGGACAGACGAGTCCTTGTCGTTCTTTAGAAGTGTTCTGAAGGAGATGAGCTGTGACTTCGGTAGTGACTCTTTGGCTGTTGATGTTAAGAAATCGCCGTTCAGGATGAAGCAGAATTCACACCTCGGTTGAAATCCACCTCGCTCTGAGGAAAGGTTCTGGAGAGTGATGAGACCTGAGCTGTGAGATAAAAGATGATACAGGAAGGGATGATGAGAAGAGAGGGAGACAGTTAAAGAGCTGGCACAACTTCTGAATGATGTTGTTTGGATGCAGCAAAACCCACTTGGCTTCTTTAATTAGTCTGAAACTAGTGCATTAGGCAGTAACGTCAGAGACGCAGGGAGACCAAGATGAAGAGCAAAGACAAAGAAAGAATAGAAACGACTGTGGTAATAAAACATCAATCAATATCAATGCAAAAAAATCAATAATTATTGCCATGAACTGCATACAATATGCAAATTGTTGTTGTCTTTTTTTTTTTTTTTTTTACAAAAAATCTTTTTGCACAATGTAAAAAAAAAGTTTAAAAGCTCCACCCCCACCCAAAGTCATACATTTTTTTCAAGTGAAATAGTTGGGACAATCGTCTTAAAAATCTAGTCACTTAGCATTAAAAAAGAGACAGTATCGGCTTTGGGAGAGAAGGAGAGAGAGAGAAATGATGGGGCAGGTCGTTCCATCAATCACACACCCAAATCAATGAGTCAGCGAACTGTGAAAAGAGTCCAAGAAGAAGAGAGAGACTGGACCGTAGGGATAGTAACACAGGAAAAATGAACATATTTCTTCCTTATAATGTCATGTTGGATGTGTGTTGCTTGGTTTTATTAGTCCTGGGTCAGCAATTCAAATCACTTTAGCAAATTTGTAAAACAATCACATACACACACACATTACTACTCAATTTAGTTTAAGTTTAGTACTAAAAAAAAGTATTTAATTATTCAAATCAGTAGATGATTTATTCACAAGTTATTTTAGTTTTTGAGTTTCACTCACCCTCATGTCGTTCCAAATCTGAGATGCTGTTTCTCCTGTAAGAAGAAAAAGAAATTCAAATGACATGCCCTTTTTTTCATTCAGAAAATTTTAAAATGTGTTTGAACAAAGTTTTCCAGAAAGGGCTGATTCAGAACTGATTCAGATGGATTCATCTGATTTTATTTTCATACGAAACTTTAATGTGACCATGAATGGATCACAACCTGTACTTTTATATACGCAATTTAATATTTTATGTTACTTTTCTAGATTGAGGAAGCTTAAGTACCCAGCCTTCTTTTACGCAAAATCCCCATTGTCTGAAAGAGAACAATAAAAAAAGAAGAAGAAATAAATACACATCCCGCATGTGCTAATTCGAGAACGAGCCGGGCCGTTATCAGCAGAACCAAGCGCGCGTTCTTGACTCTGACGGGTCCACAAGACCTCAGGCAGGTAAACAGAGAGAAAGAAAGAAAGATAGAATCAAGCCACAGTGGAGGAGTAAAATAAGGCAGAGGTTGTGTAGGAGGATTGCTCTCTATTATGCTGTCGTCCCTAGCAACAGCCACTTTCTCGCGCTCTCTCCTCTTTCTTCATCCTTCTCTTTAACACATCCTCTTCCTCCGTCTTCCGTGGATAACCGTTAGCCTTTGCTGTTTATGTCCTCCCTCGCCGCTAAAGCGTCACGTTTGCTTTTTCTATTTCGATGTTTGTTTCGGCCTCCATTCACTTTTTCTCCCTGTTGGTCCATGAGCACAGTGAGATAATGAGTTCTCTGTCGTCTCACTGTGGCACTAAAGGGAGGAGAGATTGTCAGTCAGCCTGTGCATCTCTAACACACTAATCCCTGAATTTATCTACAGAGACATGTGCACTGGCACAGCGTACTGCGCCGCTCTCTCGCAAACAGATGTGCACAGGAACATCCAACCTGCAAACGCACTGAAGCACCATTTTCCCACTGCTGACACTTAGTGTATCGCTAAACAAAGTGGGAGCCGCCTGTTGCCCCAGGATTTAGCGATGAGCAGTAATAAACTCGGTGAGGTGTTGACTCCAGCACAACAACGCCGCCTTTGGAATCTTTTTTGCCGCTTGAGCCCGTGATGCTGTTGTGGGTTTGGGTTAGCCAATGGCAAAACAATGTGGCACCATGAGATTTCCAGACAGATTAGCCCGAAAGCAGATTTGGGCTGGAGTTGCCAGCATCCATTTTGTTCGGGACACGCTGGGATGCGCAATCCATCCAAAATGCATGAATTAATGCATAATGACGATCTCTGCTTCGTTTTGTGTTTTGTTGAATTCTAGAAATTATTATGACTAGAGTCTAAATAGATTTTTTTAAATTGACAGTTTTTTTTTATTGCAAAATGTCATTACACTCCACAGTCTTTGGATCGCAGTTCTAAAAAACAAAAAAATTGTAATATGAATACATTTCCTGATTTTGTGCTTTGCTGATATTCCTGTTTTGGTCTTTGGAGACGTGCTTCGAGAGCAACACGCCGGACTGTGCTGAAGCTGGCCGTACTAAAGAAAAGCAGGTCATGGTGTTAAAAGGAGCGGGCCGAGTTCATCCGACATTGCTGTTGACCTGAGCAATGGGGATATCAAAGACCCCGTACTACAAGCGTTCCTGTGATAACATACATGCTAAATGAAACCAGCAAAGCGTGTCTCAAAACTGAAAGAAAGGAAAAAACTAGAGGCATTGAAAGCCTGAAATCGTCCAATTCCCCGTCGTCCCTTGAGGCCGACTCATTATTCATATTAATTAAACCATTCATTTAATCAGGCTCATTTCTCCACCCCGGATCAATGAGTATCGATAAAGTCGCCGTCTGCCCGAGGCTTCACTATTAGCACACAACCCTCGGCGCTCATCGCAAAATCCTGCCTGGGATCGATCCTGGATTTGAAGCCTGTAACTAGTATGAACGGCCATAACTGTGTTTCTGAACAGAGCAGTGGTTTTAATCCATCATGACTATACTGGACAAACTGCAATTATGTCTCAATTGCAATTATTTGTATTGGAATAAATGTCAAATGATACATGAGAATAAATAGTTTGCTACTTTGTTCTGTTTTGCAATAAAAAGTTTTTTAAAAAGAATTTTGCCACCGGATAACAGAAAAATAAAAAAAAACCACCCGGGTGACCTGCTCTTGTAGAAGCTATAAAAAATTGTTAGTTTACATGCTGGGCTAAGAAAGGCAAATTTTCGTTTATTCAGACAGAATAAGCATCTCTTGAAGTTTCTCTGAGGCCTCTTATCTTTCTTTTTTATTTTATTTTGTTGATTATGAGATGAGCAGAGAGGGGAAGACCCCGCTAATTAGCCAATTTTTCACATTTTCAAGAGTATAAAAAGTTGACGGCGCTCATACTTCAGCAAGATCTAGCTAATGACTACTTCCTCCTGTTAGCATCGTTCACCGTAGCAGTTAGCGTGATTGATTTGACCTCTGCATCTCAATACGTTAAGATTCAGCCACTCACGTCCGTGTGTTCACTCCGCACTTAAGCAATTAAACAGCAGGTTAGAAAACCTTTTTTTTTTTCATTTATTTTTTTACATTTTAAGGTTTTAGAATTTTTGTGTATTTGTGTAAGTGTATTTGTTGTCAAAATCTGCTATGAGCATAATATGTAAGTGTAAAGTGTAAGTACAAAATGTAAGTGTAAAGTAAAACAAATGCCAAACTGCAACCTGCAATTTGTGACATTCATTATTTGTACATTGGCCAGCTTGTTGTTGCCAGCAAATGTAGAATTTGTTGTAATAATATATTTTTTCTTGATTTAAATGTATGCTTTCTTGAATGTAGATTAAAGCGAGATTAAAACTTAGTTAGATAAGTACAGAACATACAATGCTCGAAGTTATCAAGGGTCTTTAACACAAAAATATTACAATTATTGTGCATTCAATGTTTGTGGCAAGATTTTCATCTGATACTTGACCTAATCCCAAAAACAAATTCTGAAAAAATAAGACTATAAACGTTTTAACACACAATCTCCCAAAAGAGAGAAAAAAGGGGCTTCACATTTCAAACCCAGTGAAAATAAAACACTGATAACACATGTAAACACACCGGATGAAAACTATACATTAACAGTAGGTCATAGATGACAAAGCGTTCCAAAAACGGTGTGAATCTGAGCTCGGAGCGTTCCAAGGATGACTCTAAAATCCTGGCTGCTGATCACACACATGGACCACTAGTGAAGCCATGAGAATTGGCCGACAGATTTTTTTTTAACTCTTCAGTGAGAGCGCTCGATTACTTACGCATCCATTCTGGCATTAAAGAGGTGGCAGGGAGTCCATCAACCTCATCCAATCGCCATTATTCTGTGGGAGCCTTACGAGAGTCCAGCCAAAATGTCACTGGAACAACCACCGTTTCCTCATGCCCTGCCACTTCAAAGTGCGAGGAAACGGATTACAACTTGGTCATGCCCGAGAAACCGTGCAGCCAGTTTACATGCATACACACATTCATATAAAGAACGTGTGTGTGTGTGTGAGCACACTGGGGTCTCTGTGGAAGTGGTCATGTGGCACTGTGGGGTGTTAGTGAGTCAGTTGGCCTGAACGGTTTTGAACAAGCTGCCACTCTCCCGCCCATCTACTCTGATGATTTCACTCGACCCTCTCCATCTCTGGTAATCTCTTCCACTCCTGCTCTTGTTCATTCGTGCCATCTGTTTTTAAAGCCTTAAACTACCCAACCATCACAAATTAATAAGTCTTGCATAACAAGGACACAGTTGCTAATTAGACCACTGTAAACCAGTTGCTGGAGCCATTTTTAAATCATGATTTCAAGGGTTTGGGAAAGACTTCAGAAGCCACTATTGACCTAGAATCATGGACCGCATCCCTGAAAGCCAGGCGTGCTAAATGTGCCACAGTCATTCCAGGCTTCTCTACGCCGCACAAAGGTAAGCAAAATCAATGCTAGCTTCCTGTGCGCTATCGACAGCACATGTAAAAGTCAAAGCACACGATGTCCAGCTTTTTCGTTCTGTCTTCATTGGAATTGTTCAGTGCACAACACACCAGAACTAAATGATGTAATTTCTAAAGATATGACATGGGAGAGGAGGCCACGCTAGTCTAAAACATGCTCTGTCACAATGCTGAAAAAAAAACGTTTCCTGAAATTGGACCTTTCTATGTTTCTATCTACGTACAAAACATTTATGAAAGATAAATATGTAATTAATGGCCAAAGAAATTTGATCGAATAGCTCTAAAAGTGTCTAAAAGATGGTGAAAAATGGACCTCAAGCTTCAACTGCAATGATCCAAAAGAACATGTGATATAAGAAAGGTGATTCTAGTGGATGAAAAAAAAAGTTTCTAAACCATTTTATGTTATAACAACGTTTCTATGATTACCAATAAAGAGAGGAGGAGAAATGAAAAAGAGGATGTACTGTGAAAGTTAAGCGATGATTCAATCCCACTCAAAGTCAATAAGGATAAAAACAGAATAAAAAGTTAGAATATAAGGAAAAGTATACAAGTTTAACAGATGAGAAGATGAACCAGCACACGTTTAGGACATGGAATACCACATCAACAATGAACGGGGATGAAACAAAGACACAGGAAAGATGACTTCGCAAAAAAAAAAAATTTAACACAAAGTGGATTTTGAGAAAAATTATAAAGTTGAATAGATGAAAAAAAAACACTTTGGAAGATCACATAAGAACGTTTGGAAACAGCAACTCTACAACCATTGATGAATAGCTAAGGACCAAATAACAGCACTATAATAAAAACAATAATCCAATAGCAGGAAGAAAAACTCTCCCACTAATAAATGTCACTTTCCAGTCATCAGGACTGTGACCCGACGGCATCAGAGCAGGACGGAAACACCTCTCAATGCTCCTCTTGCCCTTCCGCACCCTGCATTCTGCCGCACCAGCCTCCTGGTGATAATCAAGTCAACGCGGAGATGTGACGTGGGAGTGAAGAAGGAAGGTGTGTGGCTTGATGTAGCTATTAAAAAAGGAATAAGTAGTTGGAAAGCAGCTAGGTTTGATTTAATGCGCCAGCCGGTGCATTGCTTAGAAAATATTGCTGTGGAAAAGACTTTGTTGGTTTGGCAAAGCTTGTTGGCAAGAGAGAGAATATATGAACTGCAGCCCAAACTTAGACTGAATGATGGTGTTTGACCTGCAGCTGATATTGGGAACACTGTGCTCCGCAGAACAACGGAAGCTTTAGTTCGAAGCTTTTCTCCGAGTTTTACACGGCTGAAGATCACCGACGTTGGCATGTGGTTTGTGTGACGTGACTCACTCAGTGAAAATTAGGCATGCATCTCGCGAACGCATAAAGCACTGTGATTGGTTGTCGGAGACGAGATATCAATAAAAAGCAGTGCATTTGGGAATTCAGAGAAAAGCTTAAGTCAAAACAAGCTTAGCAGTACCAGACCCGATTCCTTATCCTCTGACCCTATCACATGAAAAGAGATGCCCATTGGGCAATGCATCATTGCTAATCCACTAATGCTGAATCATGCAATAGACCAGATTTAGAGATCCCACAAAGAGCAGCTTATTGATGACGGTTGGGGGTGGACTGAACAGAGAAAGTGTGCAAAATCAGTAAAACAGCCAGGGTTTTTGCTAATCCTGGTGAATAGCTTTGCACGGAATGATCAGTATTAGACTGATGCAAAAAAGGCCTAAGTGAATCAAAACGCCCATAGCATCAGTTCTCTCCTTTGTTAATCATCTTCAATGGGATTCTATTAACCCTCTTCTCTTCCATTAAAAAGATTATTTCATCCAGATGAATCCAAAACAAAAAAAAGGGTTTGCTGTTTCTTTAGAAGCTTCATAAAATAGCGTTTTATTCTTCATCAGGCATTTAAATGCAGCTAGGCTGGCAAGGAGGTGGCATTACACATTGGTAGCATTACGGCAAAAAACAACAGTTGGCTCAAGGTCAAGACCTGGACTGGGCCTTTCTGTGTGAAGTTTGCATGTTCTCCCTAAGCTTGCAAGTCTTCGATTTCCTCCCACAGTCCAAAACCATCCATTCAGCAGAATTGGAATGTGTTTGTTGGGAATGTGTGTCTCTGGCTAGGTGATAGGCCACTAATTCACAGTGAGTGTCCCGACTTTTCTGTGATTGGCTGACAGTTCCCCCTAACCCAGAAAAGAAACGGATTGATGTTTTACAACAAAATGTATTATATTTAATCCTTTTTGGAAATGTATGCATGTATATTCACATTTTAATAATTCCTTAAATCATTTTTACATAATGAAAACCATAAATCTTCAGCTCACACTCTTTAAACACACAAAGTTTGTGAAAGACAACCAAATCTTATAAGAAATTAAATGTGAGAATGTGTTGTTTGTGGAACGTAAACTTGCAATAATCCTGGGGAATAAAGAGAAACTGCAAAGAGAAACGTGTTTGTGGACACAAGGATAAATATTAGTCTGCATGAAGTAAAAAAAAAACGCTAGGTCTCAGTGGGAACATTTGGCTCAGCGTCGCTGGTTTGTCTCCGTTTATGTTGGGAGGTTACTGTCTAATATAAGTGTAGGTCATGAGGGATAAAACGTTAGAAATGGTCCCATTGGTGACTGCTGACCTTGCAAACATGTTGTGCTTGAGTGGAGATGTCGGTTTGATGATGGCCCGAGTAGAGAACAGTAAAGTGACCTCCGCTGTACACACACATTCACACACTCTCACTCAGCGGCGTGTGACAGTTCATCGGCCGCCAACAAGAATGCACTTGGCTTCATACGCCATTGTTTGATTTTCAGCTCTTCCAGGACCAGCAATGATTTTGAGCAAGTAGTTACGTATATTTAAACTCGTCTGTAATTGCACATGCACAAGCACAACAGCAATGCAATCGACTATGTTTTAGGATCCTCATAAGACTCGAGCTTGGTGGAAAAAAGTGTTTGAAAAGGTTGTGGAGTGTACGGCAGCTCTGAAGAGCGTTCCAATTACCAACTCCAAAATGGCTCTCTCCCAGGTGTGTTTTCAGGTTTTATTCGCACGATTAAATATAAGGCACTTGAATATCATTATCGTTCTCCACAACATTCACACTCAAATAAATACCGCCTCGAATTTGCATGTTCATTCAACACACTAAAGCCATAGTCCAGCGAATGTCGAGCGTGCGGAGTAAAAACACACATAAAACCTGCAAACAGTTTCACTACGAAACAACATCAAAACAAAGGTATGAATAATGTGTTAATGATGTGAAAGGGCAGTGGAAGTGTGGTGAAGTAATTCTCAATATGCTTTATTATCGAATGCCTTACAGGGCCTGACGGGGAAATTCATTATGGTTTAGGAAATGAAACGTTAGCGTGTGGGGCAGAGCCACGTGTCCGCAGGGGAAAGATCTTCTCTGACTTCTTTCCTCCCTATTAAAGACATAATACATTTTTAAGAAGATAGAAATTTTCCAGTTATAGTCTAATGAAAGTGGTGGAAAATTGGTTTGAATGACCTGGATTGCTGTTTTTGTTATAAAACAACTCTCTTGTCGTCTTTATATAATGCGCTTTCCCCAAAAAGAAGAAAAAGAGGAAATGAAGGACAATATGGGGGAAAACTGGAGAAATGCTAAAACACTGAAAGAAAGAAAGCTACAGACGTTCTTGATCTGCAGCCCATGAGGACAAATTTGGATTTAAAAAATAAACACATTAACTCATTGTTCATAGGGAAACGAAGTCCATAATAAAAGATTTTGAGACTCAAATTTTGAAAGAGAGAAAGAAAGAAAAGAAAAAACAAACAAACAAACAAACAAAGAAAGATACTATTATCAGCATCTTAAATCAGCTCTGCAAAACAATCTGAACAACAAGAATAATTTAACAAAACTATCGCATTGACTATACTGACTACACTGAGGAAGCTAATAAAAAAAACTATGGTTAGGAAAACAAATAAAAAATGAAACAAAGTGAGAAAGAAGATGAGGCGATGGTGCCAGTCTCCTCTTCCATTCCAACATCACAAGGCCTTTTGTTTGATGGTGGTTCTGGAGGCTGAATGAACGTCGCCTCTTCTGATGTTGTCCAGAAGCGACACCATCCATCTCACAAATGACACAGAACGACATCGACGGTTTTCCCGTCATCTCATCACGACCGCTTCAGCATCTCATGTACAAACAAGTATGTGAAGATAGCTGAAGAAGAATGCCTATGGAATCCTACATGCCTGAATGTCGCGTAAGTGGGGAAAAAAGAGCTGGGAGGCTGAGCAGGAGTCAAAATGTGGGCTGAGAGTCAGAAAAATGTTATTGCCAAAAAAACTGAACTGGGACAAGCAGAAAGCAAGAGCGTTCTGTGAGGATCTACTGAAAGTCTTTTTGTGCAGAAACTGAAAGGTAATGAACAATAAACACATCTTTTAGATATCTTTGTCCCCAATCCTTTACAGTACTCTTCTTACTGTATTAATAATTATCGCCGCATACAGTTCATACTGTACATGTACGGTATTACTTTTTTCCATCTTACAGGTTTGTTTTTCCACATTAAAACATTCTCATTGTGGGGTAACTCTGGGCACGAAGCAGAGCAGATGGTGTCCCTGTGCGCGCGCGCACACACACACACACACACACACACATACAGACAAAAGTCTCGCACTGTTTACTTTTCCTCCTGCTCATACACAAACTCTTGTTTTTTAACCCAGGTATATGACAAATTCTCAATGCAATTAAAAATACCAGTCATATGTCATTGAGAGCAACACGAAAACGAAATCAACAGTAATGAAGCACTAATGCAAAATCAAAATGTCCATGTGCGAGAAACGCTGAACAAACCAGATGTTATTTAGCATACCAATTTGCATTAAAAATGTTTTTCTGCAAATGAACGGCAAATGGCTAATCAAAGGCAACTAGCCTTGTGAGTTCTCTGATATTATTTTACAAAGCATATTTGTTAAAAAAAAACAAAAACAAAAAAAAAACTTTTGTGATTACAGACTAAAAAAGGACATCTAAAAATGTGCATTCTACATTACAATTAATAATAAATGGATATTTCTGTGTCCTGGATTTCTTGCTAGGTCTTATTTTAAGAGAAAGAGTGTATCAATTGTGTACCATCAATTGATCAAGTGAATTGCAGATCAAAGTTGGTATTTTCAATCTTGCCCATTTTTTCACAACAAATGCAAAATATACAATTGCTAAAACTACTAAAACGTAAAAACAGACGAAATAAACTACTTCAGACCAAAAAGGAGCAATTTCTTCAATGCAAATTAAGTGCAATAATGGACACTGTACATGCTGCAAATGTCAGCAAAGTTTCAATCAATTGCATTATTGAGTATATTCAATATTGAAATATATTATTATTATTATTATTTCAATCAATTGAAGCAATTTTCCCCCGGGAATGAATAAAGTTTTTTAAATTAAATTTTTTTAAATTTGAATATTCCCAGGAGGAAATTGCTTCAATTGATTGAAATAATATATTAAACAGTACATATAAAGATTATTTACAAAAAATAATGATTCACAGGTTTTCCATAACGTGCAGATATGAATAGAAACTAAGTTGCCGGAAGTTGCGCTGGAAGTCTGTTTCAAGAGAATCTCTTGCAAACACCTTAAAAACAATAAATTACAGTATAATGATATCTCAGAGACAAGATAATTGTGAAACCTTTTCATACTTTTCATAAAAAGCAGTCTTATACAGCCTATAGACAGTCTTTCAGCATAGACACACTAATAGATTCAACAGCGCTGTAGGTAATTCAGGGCCCCCTACAGTATTGGCAGTGTAATTAGCCCCCTGAGTCAGCCAATAGGAAGCAACTGTAAGGCAAACCTCATTAACTCATCATCATGAGACGCAGTAATGAGGAGAATCAAACGACAATTACAATCAGCCAATCACGGTAACATGCTCTCAGACAGCTGACTGACTGGCAGGAAGTTACCACAAAAAAGACACCTAACATTGCTAGTAGTTAAACGTGTGAAGAGTGAACGAGTGTTCGACACAAAACAATTCAAACACCTCTTTAACAAATCTAAGTAAGGATCATGTCTAAAAGTCTAGCTCTAGATGTCAACGTACTAAATGGTAGAAGTTTCTGTGTCATTCTCAAGAAAACAGGAGTTACAAAAAGTTGCATCACAAAAGGACATTACTGCTTTTTCTACTTTTTTTTGTATTTTGTAGCAACACATTTCTTTCTACTATCACACACAGTTAAACTGTTTTCTATAATTTATGATTATTATTAGAATAAAGTCCAAAAATCTAAATAAGGACATGCAGAATTCAATAGAACCACTTAAAAAGAACATGCTATTTATTATCAAGCAATCTACTTTCTAAGTCACTTCATCCATTTCTGGGTCATGGGGAGCAGAAGCTGGGTCAGGGACACTGAAACTGAGCTGAAGGCAGGAACGTAACCCAGATCTCAAAAACACGGGGCAAACACACACACACCCACACACAGAGAGAAACACTTGCTCTTGTCTACAGTCAATTTATAGTTAATCTTTCTGAAAAGTTAGAAAATTTGCTTAAACTGAGAGGAAACCTTGGCAAGCACAAACAGTATGTGAAGAAAGACCCCAAAAGGGTCTCAAACTCCAGTTGCTCTATTTTTTAAGGTGTCTGTGCTTCTATAAATATACTTTTTGTAACTTAATTTTGTACTAGATATATGTAAAAACATTGCCATGTATTTTATTGCAAAGATTAGAATTAAAGTTGTATTCGCTCAAACTTAAAAAAGTAAGGTTTCATTACAATAGCTAAATTCTTTATGAATTACAAAGGGCCACAGAACACCAGCTAAATGTGTTTGAGAGAACAGAGACAGGCTTGCTTGAAATCATCGTTCATACTCGCCTCAAGGCAAAAACACTTTCTCTTTCAGAGAGGTGCAAATAAAAAGGATTTCATGCTTTCAAACTGTTTGAAAAATGAAATAAACACCCAGAGTTTTGATGAGATCATCTGTCATTCAGCGACTGCTTCTATTTCATAAGTGATCGGACTTTCATTCCCATCACAGATTTTACCACTGGCTGTGTGACATACGGTTTCTCAAATGTACCGGTCAGCAAATCTCTGTCTTAACCAAACCTAAACAAAACAATGACGTCTAGACAGAAAAAAAAGCTACATTTCCCTCTGAATGTTGATGCAAACTTGGATGATCGAGATGACAAATACATTGACTTCACACTGTTTTTAAGCACAATGAACCTGATCTGCTCATTCTGCAAGTCACTTAAAAGCATCGGCCAATCAAATGTAATAAGAAATAATCAAGAATTCTTCTCTTCAACATTTACGTGCCACAAACAAGCCAGTCTTCATTACTAAATCAAAGGGATTACTTGTTAATGTGATTGGGGAATACACAAACACACACACACACACACACACACACACACACACACACACACACACATTTACCCCATCTTCCCGTTGCCTCTCTTATGTCATTATAAAGCTCTAATTAAAAGGCACATAAAAGCCTGCAGGGATTTGATCTTCAGAGATGTATGTAGAGCGAAGAGAGTTTGGCATCATAACTACTTGCCTCTCAGTGAAAGAGAAGAGCATTCAAAACATATAGAGAGCCTATTGCTTTCATTACGCTGGAAACACAGAATAACATCTAACACCGATAGACGTTTAAAGAACCGCCGCAGCAGCCTCGAGTCATTTAAGCGAAAGCAAAATACTGACTACACAAGTCATGTGAGGAAATGTTGTTCGCCATGTCCTCCACCGTGCTGGTGGCTTGACCTTTGTGTCCAAATCAGTGTGAGCCCAGGGCTTTCTGTTCAAACACTGCACTCGTGTGGTTGAGGAACCGAGCTAATTGTTCTGAGTATCATTGATGGATGAAGTGAGATGGAGCACTGTGGCAACCACCTGTGCTAAACAACGGGATTGTGATCTTCCCGTGAACATCGGCTCTTACCCATGATTAGCCAGTTTATGTGTTTGGCGTGTAAAATCACTGAGCTCAGAGGCTGTTAGAAATGTGCATTAGAGTCTCAGGCTTTGGATATGTTTGGCCATAATGACTAATTAAATGCAGTGTAAAACTGGAATACAAGCAGTGAAGAATGGCAAGCTTAGTCCAAGGTTGAATAGTAATGATTTATAGACGTTTGTAAAGACATATAATTTCTTCATTAAAAAATATTCAATGTTCTTTTTATATTCACAGTGCACTTCACTGGATGGGTTAAAAGCAGAACACCAATTTCGGTGTGGTTCGCCATATTGACAGTCTCACTCACTTTAAGTCTTGTGTATAATCACGGCTTAATTGAATTACTGTGCGCATGATGCATCATACATGCATCATATAATTCTGTATATGAACCACAATTGTGACGTAACTTAACTTGCAAATAATAGTTATACGTATACATATAGGATTACTCGCGCGCACGCACGCACGCACGCACACACACACAGAAACATTCCTCTTGACTCACCCCTATAACAGCCACGTTCTCAAAGTCAAGACTGTAATTCCATCACACAGTGCAGAAGTCGCAATTCTCTTTGTCATTCCTACTTAAAATCATCTGCGTGAACAACGCACACGATCGAACACGAGTCACGTCAAAGTTATGAAATGCTGGGAGACGCGCACCTTCCCTCGTGTGAACGCTGCTGTGAGCAAAAAACCGTGTCACACAGTTCACCAACAAAACCTCGGCGTGGTGCATTAATAGCAAATCCCCTCCGCACATCTGTCAGCGGCGATCTAACGGTGCGCCCTGAGTGCATCTCCTGCAGCCGCTCTCCATGTTTATTACACGGCAATAGATTAAAAAGAGCCCCCGGAGAACTACAGCCTATATAAATCAGCCGCGCAAGTACCATTGATTACAAAAAGACACTACAACCCACAAGTTACGGCTCTAAAGAACACGTCAACGAGCTTTGTGATGCGCTAATTCAGACAGTATAGGCGCGTGGACGCGTTTCGGTTTTAAATGATTTGCCGATAGAGCGCGTGAGTCGAGGCGCGTGCAGGTGGCTTCTCGTTTGAGCACTGCGCAGTATATGGGAAGACAGTAGTCGCGATGCCAGACCGTTATACACTGAGGCACATCTATTTCCTCCACGGGAACTAGTCAAGAGTAAATTCAGTTGCCATGGACGTGTGCAAAAAAAGTTTCTTACCTCTATCGATGTCTGCTCTGAAAAGATGTAGCTGTTTGTATAGCCACCTATCCGCTTTACTACAATGTGGGATCAGTAAGAGATACAGAGGATGGGAGGGGGAGGATGGACGCGCGGGCTCGCGCGCGCGTGTGTGTGTGTGAGTGAGTGAGTGAGAGAGAGAGAGAGAGAGAGAGAGAGAGAGAGAGAGAGAGAGAGAGAGAGAGAGAGAGAGAGAGAGGGAGAGAGAGAGAAGATCGTGGAAGACCCCTCTAAATTAGGGGAATGCCAATCCATCATGATCTCATATAATCTTGTCTCTAAAAAGCTTACTTTACTTTGCTGTATGTTATATAGTGAAAACAAAAACAACAAAATCAGACAAAAACGAGTAAACTACAATTACATATTCAAGTTCTTTGTAAATACATATGGACGAATATCTGTTGCATATTTAGAGTGCTTTGTAAATTTATAATAACAGTTTTAATAGATTTTACTATTTTTAATAAAATTGTTACGCCCATGAACTGGTCTATGGACTAAAGGCCAGAATTCTTGTGTTGGTTCTCTTCCTGGGTTTGTAGTATGTAATTATGTTCACCTGTTTCATCTCGTTCCGCAGTGTATTTTAATTGTCACCTGTGTCAATTTGTCGGTAATTAACGTTACACCAGTCTGTGTTCCAGAGTGACTGAGTTTATTGCGATTAAATGTGTGTATTTTGTGTTTCCAGCTCTCCTGTTCTGGATTGCCACTAAACTAGCTATTTCAGTATATTTAAAAAAAAAACAGCAGAAATCTTCAACAAAACAATTTTCTTAAAAATAAATCAGACTTTTTTCAAATATAAATGACTCCAGTTACTAAACATATATCTACCCATCAACAGGTCCTCAAAAAAAAAAAAAAAAAAAAAAAACAGTAACGGAGGCAGTGAGGCACTTTAAGACATATGAATATTTCATTTCCTTGAGTGCAAAAGTTTTAGACAATTTAAAAGCATCACATATTTCCACGAGCATGACAAACTCGCTCGTGACTATGACCAGGAAACACCCTCGCCACCATCAGCAGGTCTTCAGAACCTTCTCGCTCGATACTCTCAATCAATGCCACAAGAGGAGCTACAATATTGAAGTTGTATTGACACTTTACCATGTGCAAGACAGGGATGGGTCCACTGGAGTCCGAGTTCAGAAGACGCTCAAAAATGACAAAAAGTAAATGAATGTTGGCTTAGATTACATTTATTTTAAAAGCGTACGCGGTCTATAATCTGTAAGAAATGGAAACATATACTTGAGGAAAAACTGAGGTATGATTCGGGCCAAACCCACAAAAACAAAGTCCAGTTGATTTTTAAACAGCCAGAAGTGATTCCAAGAATCCCAGGGTGGATGTGGATTCACTGAGCTTTCTCCACTTTATCTCCCTTGCAACTTGCTAAATCCATTGAAGAATTGTGAACACGTTTACTAAATAGCAACCCCAGTCTCCCCGACTCACGACTCTGGTGCTGCAGCTGTGTTCCCATGGCAACGGGCCGCAGAAGTGAGACGAGCAATGAGCCAAGGTAGAGCAAAAAGATACAATGTGACACGGCTTATAAAAACAGGGCCTTTCTTTGCATCTCACGCTCCCACTCCATCCCCGTCAATCTCTCGTCTCCGGAGTCTATCTGGAGCAGGAGGTACGGATGCTGCCTCAAACCTATCTATATATCTATCTATCTCTCTGTTTCTATCTCCTTTTATCTCTCCATCCATCAATCTCTATCAAGAACACGTTGATGTTTGAAGTGTTGAGTGAGGAACACAGTTTCTTGGAGAAAGAACACGCTGCTTCCTTCGTTCGTTTTCTTCTTTTTTGCATTGGGGAGAAACTTTGAAATTCACTTTGAAAACAGAGACCAGAGTGGAAAGATGAATAAAAGATGGTGTGAATAAATGAACACATGCTGGCATGAGTAGCAGCAGCTTTTGACAGGCTCTAAAGGTTCTTCTGGAGTGGATGGCCAGGAAAAGCCACCTTGTTCCACCATCGCTTGTTCTGTCTTTTATCTGCTGTTCAACAAGAATATTCTTCTGAATGTCTACAAAGGTTCTCCATCTGCCTAAATGTGTCATACTGGGATATCTTTCTGTTTAAAAATTGTTTTGAGGCAAACCTCAACATTTAACAGCACACATCCAATCACCCAAAAAAAAAACTCTTGCAGTTTTGAGCTCCTCCAGCAAACTAGATTTAGCTTGGTGTAAATCTATTACTAGTTGAGAGGAAAAAAAATGTTAATCCACATATTCAGTTGGCTTTTAGAGTTAAACTCGATCTTAACATAAAATTAATTCATGCTGTAATCCAGTGCTTATTTCTAGTCACTATAACTGAGCAAGTGCTGCCACCCAGTGGTTGGCAGGATTGTTTACCTACATATCCTGTGCAACATTACAGATTTCAATACAGAAAGTTATGGAATAAAAATATAGCATATACTGCATTTTTGCTCAGGTGTCTGTCAGTCAGTAGCAAAGCATTCTCTCCATCCATATGTTTTTGACCCCAACGGCTCAAATGGATGTATGCATGTATCATGTGGTGAATTTACCTTCTTCTATTATATATATATATATATATATATATATATATATATATATATATATATATATATATATATATATATATATATATTGCTGGAAGGTCACTAAGAAAGATTAATTGAATTAGTCTATTACATTAGTCAAACATAGTCTTTAAGTTAGTTTAGACTGTAGTTATGCTAATGTAAATGCGTTTGTTTTCCCGTTTTTTCTGTGTAATGTTTTTTTTTTTTGTTTTACATTTATTTAATATAACTAAATACAATTAAAAAAAGTAATTATAGATGATACAATTGATTATATGTATGCTAAGTCAATACGTATTTGCTTTTAGACTGTAGACGGAAATCTGGCCAATTTAAATGTTACAACCACCAGGTAAAGATTGAACATTGCAGCTATGTGACATAATATATACTAAACCATACTGACGAAAATAAAAAAACAAACAACCGAAATACAAGAGACAAACTAAATACTGTACCAACACCTCTGATCAAACGATACTTCATAATATATACGCTAGAGGTCAGTGCTGCACCTCGATCGTAGAATTTTTGTTCGTATACATACACAAACGCAACGCGTTAAAACAGTCACTCGATAAGTGATCAGATCCAGAAAAAGTTAACATAATAAAATAAGTTAAAATGGTGACCACGCAACATTTAAACAAACGGCAATGTGAAAATTAAGCAAAAACAAATCCAAACGTATTCTTTTTTTAAAATTGAGGGAAATGTAAAATACTTTAACGCAAAGCAAAATAAACAACTATCAACCTGGCAACCCTGCATTTTTACCCGAAACTAAATCGTGACTACGGAAGCCCGCGTGCACGTTTCACTGATACAAAAATGCGTTTGAAATTGTTGCTTACTGGGGTAATGTAAGGACATCTATAGGGCCTGTCTGTGACGTCACGCACTGGTATGGCTTTTCTTACGGAGCATGCATAAACAAACAACTACCACGTAGCAACAATCCGAAGCACATGACTCATCGATTCCTACTCACCACGTTAAGAATAACACGAAACTACTGTAAAAACAAGTCGTTCAAAATAATCGCATTCTAAGCGACAGTGCAAAATCGTCTTTGTTTGGCGGGTCGAAAATACACTTTCTGACATGAGAAATACGCAAACGCGATTCGCGCAAGTTTAACTCGAGCGATAACCGCAAAACGCGGTGAGATTCCACGAGACAGAATGTTCCCTGCTCTCGTTCGCTTCCCTCGTGGCGTGGCGTGGCGTGCAGCTCTGGGTTCATGGCGTTCTCTGCGCGCTCTAAATTTGGGATTTGTTTGGCGCGACGTCGAGGCATGGCCTAGTTTAGTGCGCATGTATGGAAACGAGGCGGTGGCTGTTCGCTGTTGCTGTGGCAGCCTATGCGCAAACACATCTCGGCGCTGGATAGGTCTCCTGCCATTGAGGCTGCGCCTGTGATGATCATGCGATTGAGTGACGATGGGGGTGTCATGTCTAGTCTACGCCTGATCGGTGACTCTGCGCTCCTCATCCCGCTGGCGAAGAGTTGGTGCTCGATCGCTCTGTGCTCGACTTCGCGCCTATGCCCACAATGAATGGCTGTTTCCAGCGCGAGACAGACGAGGGGAGAGAGTGAAGGAGAGCGAGCGCGTCGGACTCCATTGAAACACTTTGAAACGGCCTCCAGCAAAGGGGTGAGTATCCCGCCTTCGAGTCTCCGCGCCGGGTCATGTGAGGCCGCGTGACACCCGAGATCGGCTGGGGAACTGCTGTCCCGGCATTTTGGGATAAAAGCCGACGGCTCCGAGATGTTTGGGGCATTGTTTTGGGGAAGGTGTGCGTTGGGGGATGGGCACCGACTAATGGTACCAACTAAAAGTTGAACCACTTCGCCGACCTCACTGACATGGCTGAACGCTCGCGCTGGCCGATTTTCCTGAGTCGGGTCTGGTCGATTGTTAAAAAACGGTTTCCTGGCACCATTACGAGTCCACTATTCGAGACGGCAGCGCTCGCGTGTTTAATCAGAAGGTGTCGTCCCGGTGACATTATTATTGTGATTTTGCTGACGAGCAGTGGAATGATTTCCTTACTGGCGCGGACGTCACCCCCTCACTGTCAGCGCTGGTTCAGTCTGGCTCGCCTCCAGTCCGCGCGTTTGTCCCGGGATGACCTGTTGATGTCTGTGAAATAAGATAAGGTGGGGTGTCCGAACTAGCGCGGAATGGCTACGAAGCAAAACTTTGAATGCCTTGCCCTGAAAAGTATCCGTCCGGGCGTTTTGTGGATGTGCGTGTAGGGGGTGTGGAGGATTGCCTGCAGCCGCTGTGGAGTGCGCTGTGAACGGGGCGATCTCTGCTTTTGGCGGTGTCGCGCTCGAGACGCACCAGTCTAGGCCCGAGGATGCGCGCACGCCCGCGCCGTGCACTGGCACAGACGGGACAGGAGCGGCAAACTTGGCTGTTTCGCGCGGTGCCCGCTGCGGTCGTGCTGGCTTTCGACTAGGGGCGGCATTTCTGTCCGACTCGCGGGTCACTGCGAGCACCCACCGCGGCTCGTGCCAGTCCCGGGCGGGCAGCAGACTGACTGACGGACGGTTAGCCTCGCCGCCTGCACCGGCTTCTCTAGCACCGCTGTCCTGGCAGCTCTTGCGTCCAAAGGTTTGATGAGCATTTTCAGTTTTGTGGCCGCATTAGACGATGATGTACTGCAGGTTTTAGAGTCGGTGTAACGCTACTAGCATCACTTGGAGGCTGCTGAACCACACAATGTGCTTTACTGGTTCACAAAACATCCAGAGGGAAGTATAAAGCCCCGGTGATGACATGGTTGAGTAATAAAGTGATGCGATGATGCTAGGATAGTGGAAATAATGTAACAATATTGGAAATATAATCCAATCGGAATAATTCGTTTTGAAAGTTTGAAACATAATTCCGGTGTTTTTGTATTCATTCTTTGCCAATATTTATGTTTTGCATCAGACAAGACAGTTTTAGAAGCGACTACGAATAAGTTTGTAAGTTGAATGTACACATCGTAAAGGTAAAAATGTCACCACTTGGCACCATTGAACCTTGCTCCTAAACTAAAGTGGAATTCTAAAACTAGCATGGCCTGTAAGTCTCTGGTTATTGCCCGATCGCTCCATATCAACCTCACATGGTCAGGTTTAGCCATAAATGAGCTTAATAAAAGTGTGTGGTTTTAGCACTGCAATAACTTTAGGGTGTCCCTCTCTTTTCCTCCCCCACCCCGAAGAAAACGTCTTAAATAAACCCGGGCCTCTCTGTGTATGTGTGTCACTGCCTCTCTGGCCAACTGTAAACAAGCCGTTTTGTCTGATGTCTATGGCTTGTGTGTGCATGCAGGGGAGGGGGAGCGCGAGAGCCTGAAGTCAGACAAAGAGGGTTCTTCTCTTTCCCCCAAATGTCCTGTTAGTACTGAGTGATCTGATCGAAATCTGATTTTAATGTATCTGTTACCGTGGGACACATTGACCTAGATGCTCTGCTAGCTGCTGTAGGCCTGAGAAGGTTTCTCGCCGGGTGAGTCGAGGAGGAACTAATGGTCCCGTGTGTTTTGAAAGGATCTTATTATTCATGGAACACATAGGAATTTGGGGGCCGAGGATCCTTGTGTTGCACGGGTGCCGTATAGATTTGTGGAATATAGCCGCCGGGAGCATTTAAATGATGTGCAAAGCGCTGTTTGTTTAGTCCAAGGATTTTCTGAACTCTTTGCATATTGAAGTCTTTTTAATATGTTTACAAGGCTTTAACTATTTCTTTTGCCCTGGTTCCTCACTGATCGGACTCTTACCTGTGGCTTAATCCGTTCAGTGTGTTGGGACATTAATGGTTGGGTGTTGTTTGTTTGCTCAAAACCAGCGCTGGTGTTTTTCTACTTGTGTGTGTGTCTGTGTGTTTAGTGTGAAGTATTCAATGTTTTCTACTTTTCCTCCAATCACAAGCACACCATTCCCTCGCCAAGCCTCTGAGATTTGTTTAAATCGTTTTGAGTTGTAGTTTTTCGTTTGCCTGGTTGGTTGTTTAATTTACGAAACGAGTATTTGTTTGCTTAGGTTTTAGAAGGTCAGCTCGTGCACGCCTGGCGACTTCAGAAGAAACGTTCGCTTGATTTATTAAACCCATCAATAGTTTATGCATGTGCTGCCTGAAGGAGGAGGAAAAGTTAGTTGAAAAATGCTTTATCCGCTTTGAAAAGCGCTTTATTGGCCCAAGTGGACGACAAGTTTAGCATAGAAGGTGCAGGCCAAACAATTATGAGCAATGTGTCTCAGAGCACTGCTGTAAATTGTAATGACTGCTTTGCTCATAGTGTCACGTTCAGGAGGAATGAGAGCGACTGCAGTGTCCGTCAAAGCCCATTGTTTTCCAACCTCTTCCTCAACTATGACCTCAATCACTGGTTAAGTATCCCACCCTCCCCTCCGCTAGCACTGTAAAGAGTGCCATTTTATCTCCATCTCCGCTGAATCACCATCCCATTCCGATTAGCAGACACAACCCGCTCACAGAAACGCTCCACTGTGGACGGAATTTTGCCGTTTCACTTTATCTGGAATCTTCAACATGACGCAGGGCTGCTTTATGTCTTGAGTTACTCGTGTTTATTCTGGAATTACTTTGGCAAACAGTTAGAATCTCTTCTCGGACTCTCGGCTAGCCTCTGTTACAGGCGCAGCCGGGCGTAGCTGGATTTTTGGCCGCTTGCCAGACTGGCTCGGCTGTTTAACAGTTAGGATGACCAGGGGTAGCGGGGAATGTTGAAAACGGCATGGGGATAAACGTTTCTGATAAAGACCTACATGTGATGTAGATAATATGACTGACATGACTGCAGAATATTTCTAAATGTTTTGTGAAAGTTTTTATGTTCTTTTGTAGATGCTTAGCACAGCTTGACCATAGCTTGAAGAATTAAAGTTGTATATTCTACTTTATAATTCAACCATTTATAGCAGGCTGAATTTTGAATCAACTCAACTGTTGAAAGTCAAATGAGGCTGGTTATTCATTGACCCTACGATGGCAAAATATTGTCTGTTCCTGCAGGATCTGCTCGTCCGAATCGCTTTTCTCATTCCCGATTAGATTCAAAACAAGCAGAATGGCAGAACGAGTTCCATTTCTGCTCTCAAATGAATGGCCTTAAACATTCTTTTTGAATTTGTAATTACTTTACAAGAGTTAATGTTAAAACATAATATTTGGCACATGTTGTTTATTTTTTGGCCAATTCTTAACAATCTTTAGGTTTATTATAAATATACACACTTTCTTCTACCAGGCAAATTAAAAGAGACTATATATTTGGTCATTGATTTTAAAAAGTAACTGTATAATATCTAAAATTACTGTATGATGAATTCCACACAAGCAGGTTTTTTATTTTTTAGATGAACATCTACTCACAAAGACTCCTTTTCTTTCTTTTCCCCGTCTTTCTCTCCTGCCTCCATCGATGCTTCTCAGATTTCTCTGGTGGTGCTGGCCATAGCGCCATGGCTCAGACCCTTCAGATGGCGATCCCAAACTTCGGCAACAACGTGTTGGAGTGCTTGAACGAGCAGCGCCTGCAGGGCCTGTACTGCGACGTCTCGGTGGTGGTGAAGGGCCACACCTTCAAAGCCCACCGGGCCGTGCTGGCGGCCAGCAGCTCCTACTTCCGTGACCTTTTCAACAGCAGTGCGGGCAGCAAGACCCCTACGGTGGTGGAGCTGCCCCCGGCCGTGCAGCCCCAGAGCTTTCAGCAGATCCTGGCCTTCTGCTACACCGGACGCCTCAGCATGAACGTCGGGGACCAGTTTCTGCTCATGTACACGGCCGGCTTCCTCCAGATCCAGCAGATCATGGAGAAGGGCACCGAGTTCTTCCTGAAGGTCAGCTCGCCCAGCTGTGACTCACAGGGTCTCCACACTGAAGAAACCCCTCCCTCGGAACCCCAGAGCCCCGTCACACAGACCACCGCGGGGGCAGCGGCCAATGGAGGTGGAGGGGTGGTGGCCTCAGCGACCAGTCGCCCCGCTTCCTGTTTGACCCCGTTACCTCTGGTATCACGAGTAAAGACGGAGCAGCCGGAAGCTTCGCCTTACTCTGTGGTCTGCACACCGGTGGCCAAAAGGCTGTGGGAAGGTAGTAGCCGGGAAGCTGGAGGAGGATCGGGAGGAGCAGGAGGAGGAGGCATGAGGAAGGCGGCTCGCTTCTCCCAGGAAATGGCACGCGGAAGCGCCATCCAGCAGCAAGGAAACGTGGGGCACGGGATGGGTCTGGGCATGGCTGCGGGGGGGCACGGCAACAGCGCCAATGGCAATGGCACCTGCAGCGCCACGTCTGAAGGAACCAGCCCTGGTACTCTGAGTGCGTACGCCAGCGATTCACCCATCTCTTACCATGATGATGAAGAGGAAGAGGAGCCTGTGGATGACGGCACAGAAGAACAGTACAGGCAGATCTGCAACATGTACACCATGTACAGCATGCTCAACGTGGGCGCTACCGGTGAGAATCCTTTATAATGCTCATTTCAATCTGTTATTATGTAGAACTTTAAAGTTGTAACATTGCACCATGGCTTTAAAACGCAATGTAATATTGGATTTGAAAAAATTACATTTAAATGACTCATTTCTCTTTTAATTGAAAGGCAGTTCCAATTTTGCTGTAATATTTAAGTTAAACGCGTTTCTTTTATTTTTTTTTCCCCTTTTTCGACTGATAATAACCTAATGATTTGCCTGTTAGTAAACAAGTAACCTAAGACAATTAACATATTAGAGGAGATTGCGACAAAATTTACAGCTATTTGTTGTTATATAGTATATACATATACAGCACACATATTATATATAAAATAATAGTATCCATAGATACATGGATGAATGGATGGATAGATGCATAATATAGATTTTAGTCTGAAGTGAAAGGAATCTTTAGACAAACGTCTAAGCGTCAGAGCTGGATAAATGTCCAGTTTTTTCATGGTAGTCGTTGTTCAGTTAGCGTCAGCCTGTTTCCGCTGTGCTTCCTAAACCAGAGTCTCATCAGTGCTAAATTCACACTTTTTGTGAAATGCTTCTACTGTTTGGAACTCATGAATATTTTATCAGAAGGTCTTCTTATCTCTTCTCAGACGGCATGAAATCTCAATGTGTTCTCATGCCTTTGGATTTCACAGGTCTTTTATTAGTATCGTTCCCAAGAGCTCTGCATTATCTGTCTGTTTTTGAGAGTTGAAAGATTTGAGAGCCTCTTTAATCTCCATGACTGTCTGTACAGCAGATACTGGGTTCACAATTTGTCTTTTCACGCTCTGCTCGGTATAAACTTTCTCCTTGTGTCTTGACTCAAGCGGGGGAGCGTGTCGAGGCTTTGCCGGACCACTCTGAAACGCGGCCCAGGATGCGGGGCCGACAGGACCTCGCCTCTCTCCCCGCTGAGCTCATCGCTCAGATCGGCAACCGCTGTCATCCCAAACTTTACGAGGAAGGTGACCCTGCTGAGAAACTTGAGCTCGTGTCAGGTCAGACTTTCATTCATCACCATGCTCTGTAGCCCATGAAACCCACAATATTTAGCAATGAGTCATGGGTTCTTGCTGAATATTTGTTTTGGCATTATGGCACAAAACTAGTTTTGCTAAGGGACCGTAATTAAGGTTATGGTGTGCTTTTTTTTTTAAAGCTGTCTGACTGGATCTGCTCAGTACACATAACAATAATTCTATTAATTACTGGCACTTTATTTAAACAGCAGTCACGTATATAAACACGCAGCTCGCCGTGATGAAGGAAAGCACGCGAACAAGACCAGACACGAAGCAATTTAAAATAGAAATTAAATGGGGAATTGAAACGGACCCGATGAATAATGATTAAAAGGTCTTTGCTAAGAGCTTAATACTTTCCTGAAGGCAGGCAAACAAAGAAATGAGCCGCAAATAGAACTTTTGTGGAATGTTTTAGACCATGTTGTTTTCTCCAAGCTTTGGAAACTTGTTTACGGAATTTGTTTAGTCTTGCATTGTGAACATTTGCAAATGAACATTTGCTGTTGTTTTTACTTTTTTTTTTTTACATTTTGTGAATTCATTTTTTTAACTCACTGATTAGAGGGATATGCAGTAATTTTCCAACATTTTCATACTGTAAGATTGAATTGACTATGCGCCTTATAATTAAAATAAATATGGTAACTGGAACGTGCCTAGGTTCCATAACCAATTGTTTTGGGAATGTTATGAATTAGATGAGGGAAGTAACAATGTGTAGGAGTGTTAAGAATTTTATTTAAAAAAAAAAAAAAAGAAAGCGCTGTTTGGGATTCTTTTTATTAAGAATACTTTTTGCATTTTAAAGTAATATGTTTTTGAATTTTTTTTTGTCTTTTATTGTTAAGAACTTCTTTTTTTTTTTTTTAAGTAAATGTCAGTGAGGATTATTGAATACGTGGATTTTTTATGCACAAGTGTAACAAATGTTTGTTTTCGAACGTTTTTTTTTGGGCCTTATGTGTGGAGAAAAACGATTAAATGGACATTTATTAATGGTGCGATTTGTAATCGAGTGCGCCTTGTGGTCTGAAAAACACGGTCGATTTTATTTGATGCTTGTATTGAAATGGAATGTTTATCCGCAGGCACCAGTGTGTATATTTCTCGAGCTCAGCTGATGAACTGTCACGTCAGTGCGGGAACTAGACACAAGGTTCTTCTGAGGAGGCTGCTGGCTGCTTTTTTTGATAGGTGAGTGTAAGAAATGTGAGTGGTGTGGTTGGTGTCTGTAACTCCTCCTCGGGTGGCCCACAGGAGCACTCTAGCCAACAGCTGTGGGACCGGCATCCGTTCCTCCACCAATGACCCCAGCCGGAAGCCGCTGGACAGCCGAGTGCTGCACGCAGTCAAGTGTGAGTTTCACCAGAAAGCCTTTCTGCAATCCAGCTAGAGCCACAATCACCCTGTTATTCCTGTCTGCCAACAGTTTACTGCCAGAACTTTGCCACCAGCTTCAAAGAGAGCGAGATGAACGCCATCGCGGCCGACATGTGCACTAACGCCCGCCGCGTAGTCAGAAAGAGCTGGATCCCTAAACTGAAGCTGCTGATGGCGGAGGGCGACGCCTACGCCAGCTTCCTCCCCGAAAGCATCAAGATGGAGGCGGACGGCCTGGGGGCGGAGCCTGCTTTCGAGACCGCGAGTTTGGAGGGCGGGGCTTCCGTGGAGACGGGCGGGTCTTCGGGCGAGTCTCTGCAGGGCGTAGGCGGAGACAGCGGCACTTTGTTTCAGTGAGCTGCTGGTGAGATAAGCCCCGCCCCACCTCGCCTCCTACCTGCCGCCCTCCCTGCTTTGTGACTCTGGGCTCTGCTGCTTCTGCCTGGGATGGGACGGGAGAGTCGGGTAGGAGCGTGAGGAAGAGCATGGTACACACAGGCTTGTGTAGGGAAGAAGATGAGGGGCTAAGATTGGGGGCTCCATCTTTTTAGTTTTGTTTGTTTGTTTTTACTGAGTAACACAGAAGGTTTCCTTGCCTCCAAGCTCTGCAAATATATTTAGTCTCTGGTGTTCCGCCAATCCATAATTAGACCCAGGAAGAGTTTTCTGTCTCGCACACTTGAGGTTGCCCGAACTAACTCTACTGAATTTGAATGTATATGTCTGTATCCTGTACTAGAAAGAGCGGCAGGTGGTGAAAGTACAGAAGAGGAGGAGAAGTTGGCACATATTCTGCATCTGTCCGAAATGGGAAAAATAGCGTTTTCCTCCTCGACTTCCATTTCCCGCAAAATATGTGTGAGAAGGTATCCGGTGTGATTTAGCTTTGTTTGCCACTTTCTCCTCTCCTTCAACTCGTTCCACTGTGTGATGTATGGATCCAGATCTGAAGAAAGATTAATGACTGTAAAGGAGAAAAGTCTATTTATCTTCCTGCACCTTTTGGCACAACCGGGAGGGTTGTTTGAAAAATCTCTATATTATTTTTTTTTTTCTTTGTTTTGTCCTTTAAAATCTATCTTAAAACACTTTGTGTTGAGGCTTTAAGTGGAAGTAGTGAACAGATTAGATTATTTTTGCAGAACTATCTCGCATTTCAAAGACTGAAGCGCGTACGTACGTTGATCGTGACCGATCGGATATGTTTATTTGACCTTTGGAAGTGACCGAGGCAAGATTCCTGTAGGTGGAAAACAAAATCTTGCTTGTTGGGAAAAGATTTAGCTTTTCTTCCTTCCACGACGACACACGAGAAAAATCCACGATCAGCCCAGACAGAAGAGCGGCTGTGCTTTTGGTTAGTCACTTTACTGTCTTAAAGGTTTGGGCCTGACTGTGTGTGTTTGGAGGAGGACGAGGGTTTACGTCTCCGTGTCCCAGGAGAGCAGTGATGAAGTCGCCCGTGTGTGTGAGTGTGTGTGTGTGTGTGTGTGTTCTGACACGTCGCTCTCCGCTGGCAAAGGCAAGCATGTCTGTGTCCGCACAAGTCACCATCTGTATACATTCCTCGCACATAGTCGGCGCTGTGTGTTTGCATGTGGGTGACGTGTTGATGGGAAACTGATGTGTTCCAGGGGTTTCGCTCTCCTGAAGGTCTTCGCAAGAATCTTTGCATATCCCCGATTTGAACAAGACGTCTTGGTGTCACAGTCGGGCATCGTTTTGTTGAACTCAACTCGCATCGCTAAAACTAATCAGATTCTTCTGGCTGATGCACCTCGTGTGTGTGTGTGTGTGTGGACACTGATCTCCTGGGACGGGCGTGGTAGTCGCCCTCTTCCAGAAACAGGAAACGGACCTCTTTGCACCTGTCGTAGACTGAACTAGAGCTTTTTGCACCTTTTTTAGAGGAGAGCGGTGAATCGTGCACCTTTTGTAAGAGCGTAATCAGTGGTTTTTGGACTAAACTAGTGGGTTTGTATGTTGGTATCTGGCCCAGAACAGGATGCACCCCTGCGTCTGCGCCCGGCGCCGCTGGATGCTGATGTAAATACTGAAGAGTCGTTTTTATCGGGTTCTCTGTCATTTTTATTGGATGGCTTCCATTGGGTTTTTTTACCCGTCTTGTTTTAGGCAACGTTTGTCTTTTATTTTTATTTTTTCCCGCATAACCAAGCCTGGCGTGTTTTTTATTTGTATATGGGGACGTTCTTTTCGTACTTTTATTCAGGCTTTAGATTTGTTGCGAAGCAAAGTGAACTCCGGGCAGGTTTACGTCGACTCTGCTTCGGGTCTTTCTGGCCCGTTTGTGTGTGTGTGCTGTTGTGTTGGGTTTTTCTTCCCTCATCTTTTGGACCAGAACTAGTTGTGTGTAGAAGCCTCCGAATCCTTCGTTCGGTTTTACAAGGTTCAGTTTCCTTTTGTTGTTTTCACTTTCTTTTTCTTTTTTCCTTTTTTTTTAACAGACCATGTGTACTGTATTTACTTTTAAAATACTACTAATTCAAAGTGAGAGTTGACTTGCCAAGTTTTTTTTTTAAGGAAATAGAGCTGATTGACTGAAGCTAGTGTAACGAGTATTTTTTCATTTCTTTGTATGGACTAAAGTGCTGGGACGGTGGGTCACGTTGAGGGATGTACTGGTGCTATGTGTGCTATTCTTTAGATGTTAAAGGCCTGCTGGGTCACTGGTGCCTTTTCAGGAGGACTGTGGGAGCCGGACGTGCGAGCGTGAGTGTGTGTGTGTGTGTGTGTGTGTGTGTGTGTGCGTGCGTGCGCGCGCGCGGTGGCGGCGCTTCTCTCCCCGACTATGACTGTGCCTGTGTTTATGCGTCCTCCATTTTGATGGCACAGATCACATATGCTGTATGCATTGGGGGAGAGAAACCGCTGGGTTCATGCGCCACCTGCTGTCTGTCTCCTGCTACTGCAGCTTGGGTCTACTACCTGAAGCCGACACCAGGTGGCGTATTACCAGACAAAGATGACGGGGGTCACCTGAGATGGGGTCAAAGGTGACGTGTGTAATTATTTTGAAACAATTTTCATTTAAATCATTCCCAAAATATTGTAAAAACTAGCACTACCTATGTTAATGTTCAATCCTGACCAATAATGATGTACGATTAGTGCTGACACACACACACACACACACACACACACACACACACAAGTTTTACAATTTAAGAGATGATGAAGGCCTCTAATAGTTTCACACTTCATAGTAGGAATAAAGGGACCAGTGTTGATCAAAGAAGGCCAGGAAGTCCACATGGTGCTGCCTCTGTCTGCTTTCTGTGTCTGAGTAAAGCACCTTTTTTGGGGCTCACGTTGAAAGATGTGTGTCCCCGGCACCTTGCGATTCAGCCTGACTGTCACAGAGAGCAGATGGACGGCAGACGCTGTTGGAGTGGAGCATACGTGTGAGAGTTTTACTGCCCAAGAACCTTTGTTGAGCTTTGTAAATGTGTAACCTGGTGGGTCTCTGAAGGGATGTGGGGGAGACGAGAAGAGTGTGTTAAAAACAACCTTTTTTATGACACGTATTCTCTGTGCTAGGAACTGGCTGCGTTTGCAGGTTATATTATTTTTTTTTTCTCCGCTTGCTGGTTTTGTCAACCCGATCCTCTTTACCCAAAATGCAGCACTGCTGTTCTGCTTAAACGAATGGACACAGCACATAAATATACACTCCTGTCTCTCTCTGTGTGTGGCGTTCTACTCCAGCAATCCTCTGCTTTCAGTCTTTCCCTCATATTACAAAAAAAAAAACATGATAATGATACATTCGCAATTGTTATGGTTTAGTAACATCTGGACAAATGAAGAACGTTTAGTAACATCTGGACGCGTGATAAGATGAGTCACAGACGCTACAGACGGGATGGGGGAGACATCAGCTTGTTGTAATGCTCAAAACAAACTGGTTGTTCTTCTTTTTTTTTTTTTCTATGACTACACCCCAGACTCTATATACTGTATATTACATAGAAGCACTAATGAAGTTTGATTGTTAGTTGTGCACTCTCAGCATGAGTTGTAACCCATTCCCAGCCGTGCTCATGCAGTGACCTGTAACGCACCCTGTGCTCATCCACTCCATTCTGTCTGTGTTCAAAGTGCCAATAACTTTGTGAATCCCTAACTGTGACCCAATATTATCAAAAAGTAATTGCACATTAACTACTGTAAACACACAAAAAAAATGTAAAGAAAGAGTAAAAGAAATCAAAGGATACGCTGAATATCTTAATAAAGTTTGTAACAAAGACTGTTTTCTGGTTTCTTCAACTTGTCTTTTTTTAATAATAATGTAACAAAAATAATTATTTGATTGTTGTGGTGTAGTCACTGAATTTAGTCTGCTTGTCATTTTAAAATTATATGATTATATATTTAAATATTTTTCAAGATTACATAATTTAAATGGTGTTTTTCACTTTAAAGAGATTGCATTTAAACATAATTTTAAATAATTGTTTATACATAGTTTTATATAATTGTTTATGAAATCACAAAAGTACATGATAATACAATTTATAAAAACTGCAAAACAACTGTTTTGCACTTTCTAACTACATATAAAGATAAAATGCAACAATGCATTTTATTCTTATATAGTGATATAAGAAATGTTTTTAAGTTGAGCTAAACTGGATGCAATCTTAGTGCACTTCTGAGCTGAACTAGTAACGTTTCAGCAGGTAACCAAAGGTAACTGAGTTCAATCCGTAAATGGGCAAAGGATGTTTGACGCTCAGCTGCGCGCTGGAGGCGTTTGATCTTCCTATTGGCTCTGTACAATACAAATAAGGTAAACGGAAGTAGCATGACTGGCGCTCATCATGCGTTTCTTTGAAATGGGGCCGCCCATCGGATGTTCCTTTTATGGCCATACAAGAATGCGGAAGTTACGATACCTAAAACAACGACAATCTATACGTAAAGTGTCTATATACACGAACATACACATATTAAATATTTTAGACGATATGCGAAATAAAATACTACAGGTTACTTGATCGTTATCCATTTTTTTGCCGTTTGTCCCGGTGGGCGGTACCGGGGTGTCAATCACTGCATACGTCACCAAAACTATATAACACCCACTCAAACTAGATGTGCTATTTCAGTCAATGACTGACATGACATGGAGTACAAGTGATAGCACACCAACAGCACAATTTTGTGTTTATATTCATACGTAGACGTGAAACACTTGTCAAAACAATGGATGTCACTTTAGAGGCCAAACAGATCATGGTTCAAGCTCTGGGCAAGATGTACAGCTCGCGCACTCAGCGCGGTGGCGTCCGCCTCCACCGGAGCCTGTTGCTGACTCTCGTCGTGAAATCAGCGAGGGAAATATATCATTCTGCTCGACTGTCGTGCGAGAATCTCGGCGACTCTGTTGAAAGTGTCCCAGACAGCACATGCCATGCAGAGGAGGAGCCCATGGACGCCGTGAGCTCTCCGGCCGCGGAGGACAGGCTGGACCGTCCCGCACAACTGTCCGCGGACGACGACAACTGCAAACTGACCGAGTCGCATCGGCAATCCAGAAAAAGACGAAGCAACACAACAGCGGACCCGAACTTCCTGCCCTGCAAGAAAGCCAAACTGGAGCTCCGGGTCTACCAGACTTCCCAGAACAACTCCGCTAACTGCGCGAGAGCGATAGACTCCTTGGCACTTTTGCACATTCCGAGGACAGTCGTGACGTTTTAGAGCCGAGGCAATCGCTCAGATTTCACTGACAGACGCCTGAACTTCACGCTGCAGCATCCGGACGCAGCGCTCCACGGACGGACTGATAGCGCGCAGAGAGCGGGGCTGCTCTGGAGATAACGGGCTTAAAGCTATCGTCATTTATTTATTATTAGTGTTTCGTCGGCTCAGACTGTTGATTGTGCTACCTGGATCACTCCAAACATTCTCAACCTGTGTTAGAAATACTTGTATTGTACAACAGGGCTCCATATAGCTTGCCGTTAAAGTTCACCCAGATGACGGCAGGTAGGTAGGTCGAGCTATATATTTCTTCAGGGAACAGTTAAATTAAATAAGCTATCGTTTTTTATTTGCGCATTTAAATTGTATATCTACCTCACTTTGTACAATAAATTAAGTTTCACAGCATATGTGCGCGTGAATTGGTTTGTGAAAACGTGCGACCGGAATGAACACGTGACCGGAGGTGAGACTGTCTCGCGGATGCGTGTGACGCGTTAGTCGCGATGATGCTGTGGACCGTAACTAAACAAAAACGATCGCAACTACAGGACATTAGTCAAAACAGTGAGCGATTGTTTTCTTTTGAAAAAAAATCCGTTTCAAAATTGTCCCAACATGATCGTTAAAATAAATTGCTATATTAATTAAATGTTGCTATCATATTTTAATAGTTGTAGTTTATTGTCATTACAGCATTGGGGAACAACATTGTAACGAAATTACATGAGAAATCGTGTTAACTCCTGCATCCCCGACAACAAAGATTACTTTCCAAGATTAAAGATTATGATAAAAGTACATTTTGATTAAAGAGCTCTTGAAGTGTATAGGCGATGCTATACTATGTGTTATCCCCAGTACTCAGCGCGTGTGGCGTGTGTTCGTTGACGCAGCAGTAACGTCTCGTGTCCGGTTGCGGAAGGGGGGAAGGGTCGGAGCAGGAAGCGAGAGAGGGAGGAATGTGTCGGTGTGTGAGCGGAAGAAGGTATTAATAGACAAGAGGAAGGACAGACCTCACACATCCGACATCTGGCCGACATGCAGCAGACACGCACGGGGGAGGGGAGTGGAGTGGAAGAATGCCCGTCAGGCGATCGATTGTTCCGCAAATGGCCCGAGTTTCCTGAAATCAGAGTAGGTTGTGTGTAACATCTCACAGGAAGAACTGCTCAGCAAGCCAATGCAAACGCACACATACACTTTTCTATTTCGAAATTAATTGCTGTAATGAAAAACTGGTTCAAATCTCGTGTCGCTCTAATCATCCATGTTTCAGAACTTTTGAAGAATTATGTCCAGTGTTGTCGATCATTCCTTAATACTAATACTTTGTATTAGACCAGAAACTTTAAACGGTTTTAGAGTTCAGTGGCTTAATGAAATGTGCTTCTGTGTCTTGTTGTACGTTCAAGGGCTCAAATATCACCAGCTCAAAATGTCAATGTTTCAGAGCATTCCACTTTTAGATAAATCTTGATTTACTCAAGTCTTCAGGAAATTTCGTCCAGTTTTTGAGAAAACCAGTCCAGGGTGTTAGTCTGTCAATAGTAATAATGCTTTAAAAATGCTTTTAAAATCCTCTATTTAAAATAAATTGGCTGTTTGTCTTAGATCTGTTCTTGGGGAAGGGTATTGTGTAATGGTTATTATTTAAAGCATATTTACTGACGAAAAATCAACTGACGAAAAACTTAGAACCGATTTCTCAAACTCCTAACCCTAATGGATTTTGAGATCTGGACCGGATTTATCCAAAAGCAGAATGTTCTGAAAAGTTGACATTTTAATCTAGATGAGATTTTAACCCAGTAAACTGAAAAAATGCAAAGGAGCTTATTTCATTGCACCACTGGAGACAATGTGTTGGGCAAGAAAGTATTAAAGGCTTTATTTAAAGTATTGAGGACTGACGGAAAAAAGTGGACAGAATTATCCAAAAGTGAAATGTTCTGAAACATTGATGCTACATGAGATTTGAACACAGGCATAGCATGACGTAAAACACATTATTATACGCTACCAGAAGTTTAAAAGTAATTTTACGTTTGACTGACTGAAAACCTTTTTTTTTTTTCAACCAGTTTTTGAGAATTCCATTCCAGTTTTTTCCATTCCAACTGCTGTCCAGTTATTTTCTGTGATTCGACAAGAAAGTTTTAATGTTTTTTTTTTTAAAGTACCCGATTACGAACTGAAATTATCCAAAAGTAAAATGTTCTGAAACATTGATTTGACGAGATTTGAACCAAGGTAGCGGGCACAAGGTACAGCACAATATTACCAGAAGAGCTGTTTTAGATGGGACGTTTAAACGTAATATTACTTTTGACTGACCGAAAAACCTTTTTTGAGTTTTTGAGAATTCCAGTGAAGGGTTTTTTTTGTCAATCCGATCCAGTTTTTGAGTAGTCCGGTCAAGGTTTTTTAGCCAATTCTTTCCAGTTTTTGAGCAACAAGTTCAGTTTTTTTTTACTTAATTTATTCCTGTTTTTGATTAATCCAGTCCAGGATCTTTTAGGCTTTAAATATAACCATTAATCATTTCAATCTAACACAGCTGCTCTAGTGGCATGATGCGATGTGATATGTTCGTTGCTGTGTTTCTGGGTTCGAATATCTCCTAACTAATTATCAATCATTTGGATCACTTCACTTTCGGGGAATTCAGGCCAGAGTTTTTGACGCTGATAGTAATGAGCGCGCACACATACTGATGTTGCCTCCTGGACATCTACAACAGACTCAGCAAGAGGAAAGCACGGAGAATTATTGGTGACACCAACCACCCGAGTCACGGACTGTTCTGTGTTCTGCCCTCGAGCCCACAATCCGACTACTACAGTACGAGTCAGCTTTTACAGTGTTAAACACGTGTTGACTTACAGGGTGAAAAGTGATAATGCACCACCTGGAATCAGACTGCTTTCAAAACTTGGTACAGTCTAGTATTTAGTATCTTAATCTGTTATCTGTTAATAAGAAGACAGGTATGTGTATCAAGTTTTATTTTGATCATAATTTGTCTAATTAGCGGTTTATTTTCATTGTTCCCGTTACATAACGTATTTGCCATGGTACTGCACATCTGTTAAAGGGAAACTAGCTGAAAACCAGTAACTAATTAAAAAATTTCAAGTAATACATTTCTGAGTTTCAAGTTAATATGTTGTTTGCTTCAAAAGTTTTACCCGGTGAAGTAAATTACGTGATTTACATTATATTTTGTACAACTTTTTAAACAAAAATATTCAGAGATTTATATGAAACAGTTTATGATTACACCAAAAACCACAAACTAGATCGAGTTTGGGTCGCGCACAAATTATGCAAACTAGTGGCAACACTTTTCAGTGTGGCACAAGAGAGTAGATTTTGTTTGTCTTGAGCCTCCGATCCCAAAGTTTTAAAGACACACTAACTTAAAAACGCAGGAGGATAAGTGGTTTCACCGACCGTGTGTCAGAAGACGCTGGTGTGATGTAAAGAGCAGCAGGACACAAGAGACAAGTTTTGGCAGAAAACGCCGAGTCATTGTTTCAATCCATGCAATTTGATTGGCTGTGTTACATGTTCCTGTGCAGTTCGACTGGCTGTGTCACACTTCTTTAACACAGAACGGTGCACCATTTGTGACACACACATAGTACAACTCTCAGTGTACAGGTCAATGACAAAAACAGAAATGGTGAATAACGGAGCCAAAACCACCGCCAGCTGAACCTTGCGGTCAACAGCGCCATCTGCTGTTGTAGTAGAGGTAGTGGAGCTCAATTACCTTCTCGGCCTAAATATAGTTTTTTTTTTCCGGCGTGTTCAATATACTGTATATAAAACAAAATCTTTTTTAAATAATCCTCTTTGTGTAAAAAGGCATAAACATAAAAATAAAAAAATAACTAAAATGCATGTAAAATGATTTTGTCATCTAACCCTAGTCAACTTCAATATCTAAAATCCATTTAAACAACCGGATTTCACGTTTACATCAACAGAGCGGATACATCTAACCCGCGGTTCCTCTACTTTATCTTTTCTTCATAGTATAAAAGCTTCATCTACAGAGACTCCGGATCGGATGCATGCTTTAAACTGTCCTGGACATTCACCGACATGACTGAGACTTCTTATGAATACAATCCAATTTCAAGCTCTTTATGAAGCTCATTTGATTCTCTTATGGCCCATAATGAATTACTATCACAGAGCTCCACACACCATCTACACAAAACTCACACAAAACAAGTGTGACGTTACAAAAAGCAGCGGAATCAAATACAAAACGGGTACAAAATCAAAGAAAAGGCTTCATCATTATCTTCATCACCATCATTGATTATCATCAATTACATGATCATCTTTATACACACATTGTCATCATCAACACAAAGACACATGTAAAAAGTCTCTCTCTCTCTTCTCGTCTCTCCACTCTGGAAGACTGAAAGTAATGCTTAAAAATAATCAAGCGACAGAACGTGTGTAGGGAGAGGATCTCTTTTTATATTAGTATTTACTGTGTATTCATATTTATTTAATATTCATTACATCATAAACTAAAAAGTCAGAGGAATGTAACATTGATTTAAATTGACCTAATTAAAAATGTATTTGATATTTTTTAGTGTACTAAGCACGCACACACAAAACTCAAAACCTAAAATAAGTTGGAACGTTTCTTTCGAGTTAAAAAGTGAGCACAGGCTTCTTCCCTCGTTCTACACAAGAAAGAGAGAGAGAAAGAAACGAGAGATTCACAGGCATGACGAAAAAGAGCGACGAGTTGATTTCCCCTTTCACCCAAAGTTTCTTTTTGTGCATCTTTAGTAGTAGTAGTAGTAGTAGTATTCTTTTTTCAATCATGCAGGATATTCAGGGAATTTTTTCTAGGTTTTTAAAAAAAACCTGGTAGTGCAACAGAAAATCCAAACTCCCGTTTTTCCAATGAGAAGCAGAAGACAGAGCAGTAGGAGACGTGAGGAGCATTTCTTTTTCTTTCTTCTGTGTTGAAAATGTGATATTTTTTTTCCCCATAGGTGATTTCCCCAAAGAGTCCAGATCAGTTCACCTTCTCCCAAAAGACGCTTAACCCACCCGCGGACCCGCTCAAACTAAACGCACGCACACATCCACACTGAGAGAACTATTAACAGTAAAGAGGAGATGATAAAACTCATCAATAATTCCCAGCACATCTGGATTGATTTTTGCAATAAATTAATTAGTCAGGTTCTGCAAAATAATATGTGATCAACCGGTGCTAAAAGTTCATAGTCTTTTCTTGGTTCTTTTTTTTTTTTGGCTAATGACATTACGAACCGCGTGAAACCTCCTGGGAAAAGTTCGGACCTTCCCCCTCCTCCTTAAAAAACTTTTTTTTTTAATGAAAAATAAATAATACATACAATAAAAATAAACTAAAAAAAAAAAAAACTCCAAGAACATGTTTTCACATATCTGTCATTCGTCTTGTACATTTGAAGTGGTTGGTCCCATCCAGGGAAACACTCAGCAGCAAAGGAATTAAAAAGACACAGAATCAAATCATGCTTTGTCTTTCCCCTTCAGACATTCAGTGTGCTGCCTAGTGTTTCCCCGAGCCAACACAGCGGCCCCCCGGTCCATTCCGGACCCCGTGGACGGACTCTGCACCCCAGAGGCTAGCACCAGTCGTCCTCATCCGTCTCACTATAGGGTTCATGCAGGCCCTTCCTGGGCCCCCGAGGATGAGGGGGCTTCTGAGTCCCTGGTTGGGCGGGGGGGTGGTGGTGTGGGGACGGTGAGTTGGAGCGGTAGCCGTTTGGCATGCGCCGGGGGTGTGGCTGACCCTGAGAGGGGGCGGAGTGTCGGGAAGTCCTGGGAGAAGGAGGGTTTTCCTGCACCGGACTTTGCTCATAGGATGGAGGTTCATGGTGGTTGAATTCATAGTCCTGGTCGTCATAAAAACCGTCCCCTTCCACACTCTCCGAAGGCTCCGGGCCCCAGTGTGCGTGACGGGGCGACCCGTGCTGGGGAGGGGAGGGGTGGCGGTGAGGCGGGGCCTGGGGCTCGTGGCCGGGCGGCGAAAACCTACGGGACGTCGGGGTTGGCTGTCGGCTCTGCTGGCCTGGAGGGGGCGTGGCCATGGGCTTGCGGACCACCGGAGAGTAGGTGACATGGGGACGGGGGGTTGCTGGGGTTTGGGGCAGTTGGCGCCGGCCTCTGCGAGGGGTGCTGGTCCCGGAGGTCGAGGGAACCGGACTGGCGCTTACTGAACTACTGCCCTACATGAATATGGAACAAGGCAAATAAAACAGAACCACAAAATTAACCACACGACAAAGAGAAGGACAGTAATGACGACACACACACACAGAGGCGAGAGGAAGATGCAAACGTGACCAACGGTGCAAAGCCAAGAGTGAAGTGACCAATGCAGAGAGCAGGAGCGCAAACAAACAGACATTTAGCAACATATCACGGGGGAAAAGAGGACACAGAAGAAAAAAAAAGGAATAAAAGAATTGAATAATGTTGATTTTTGGTTTTCCACATTAAACATTAAAGCTCGTTTAATGTCGGTCTAGGCAAAGTTAAGATGGCGTTAGTGTCTGAGATTTGAAAAACAGTTATAAGCAACTCCAGTCCATATACTCAGATTAAAATAAAATAATAAAGACAATATCAAGGAGTTTAAACACAGAACAGTCTTCAATATGTAACACATTTTTTTTCGGATAGTTAAACCTTAAAGGATTTTTTTTGGAAAACAATTTCTCACACTTTAATGTTAGAAAGAAGACATGATTTTAGTACGTTAGTATTAAGTGTCCCGTGTGAAGAATTTTCCCACCTGTCTGTGAGCAAAGCACTCTCGGCCCTCACTCGGGGAGCGAGACCACCGGTGGTCTCTGTCTCTGGATTGTCTGTGGCTGTACTCCCCTCGATCCCTCTCATGGCCATAGCGCTCCTTATCTAGAGAACTGTGATGGTGGTGGTGGTGGTGATGGTGCTTGCGGTCTTTGGCCCGGCCCCGGTCCCTTTCCTTGGACGGCAGGTCTCCTGACTGTGTGGTGGTGCTGAGGTCAGTTCCCAGACCTGAGAGGTCAGCGGAACTACGTTACAGCAGACCTCAACAACAAAATATGCCTCCTATATTCTATTTCTCCCCCATCTGGCTATTTCAAGCAGTTGAAGCAAACGTAATATTAAACACATCAACCAGTTGAAGTCAAAATGCCAATTCAAACGTTTGAAATAAAAGGGTTACTAACCAACTCAACCAGTTGAAAAAAACTTTTGTTTATCAATTAAATTAATTGAAGTCAATAGTTTAGTAAGTAACTCAACTAGCTGAAGTAAAAAACAATTCGAACCTGTGTCAGCATCTGTATATCGGCTGAGGGATCGTTCAGAAGCTCGATGGCTCCGGTCTCGATGGCGATGTCCATGTCTGTGACCTTCTTCCGGGATGACATTATCCATGGTGTAGTCTTCACCACGCATCGTCCGGCAAGGACGGCCATATCCCAAAGATGAAGCTGAACGCTTCATGGGACTGTTATCAGCGATGGTCTGCTGAAAGAGCCAGGCACATTTGAGAGAGAGAGAGAGAGAGGGAGAGAGGGAGGGAGAGAGAGAGAGTGGGAGGGGGAAAAAGGGAATATGATGCGTGATAAATTGGGGGAAGAAAGAGCATGTGTGAGAAAAAGAGAGAGTGAGTGTGAGAAAGAAAGAGCAAAAGAGAGACAAGGAGAGAAAGACAAAGAGACGGAGCCATTGAGTGAGAAACAGAGGGAGCGATAGAAAAAAGTCAGAGAGAGAGATAAGGAGAGGGGTCAGGGAGAGAAAGAGTGAGGGATAAAGTGAGATGTGATAAAGTGACGAATGAGAGCAAGAGAAATAGACAGAGAAAGAGTGACAAGGAAAAGGGAGACAAAAAGAGAAAGAGAGAGGTACAAAGAAAGAAAACAGAAGTGAAGGAAGAAGAAAAATCCATTAACGGCAAAGAAACAATCTGGGAACAAAGCTTCATTGAGTTGTAACAGCAGGCAGATGGTTGAGTGAACGTTTGGGCTGGTTTACAGTTCAGGTCAACAGAAGTGGTCACTAGAACACTAGTAGAGTTGAGTACAATCCTTACAACCATCAACTAAACGTCCCCAATCACCACCTATCGGCTTTATGAACTGATACATTTAAAATAGACCACTTGAAATTGACATGTCAAACGTACATTAGTATCAAGTGTAAAGGGGGTTAGAGGTCACCGAGTGTGTGTAAGGACAGCACACTCTTATTATCACCATTCCCCATGCAGATTCAAATTAGGGTAGAAGAACGAAAATGAAGAGTGAAGGAAACCTGCAAGGAAGCCAGACACGGCCGGATCAAGTCTGCATGCACCGCAATACATAAGGTGGAATATACATTTACTCATTCGCATTGCTTCAGCAGAACTCTCCATCACTTTCAGCTTCACTAATCATGGAGAGCAGAAGATGCTCACGCTTCAGAGAGGATGAGAGGGCCACACATCGATGCCAATGGTACATGCAGAGAACTGCCTCCAACGGGCAGGTGACTGTTTATTCTGATGTAGAATTTAAATGTACAGGCAACTTACCATATATCAAATAGAGTAAATCTGAAAACTGTTGCTCAATCAGTAAAACCCGTGTTTGCAACACTAAAAATAGTTTAAAGGAAATCATGAAGTTGTGTCAATGTATAACTGAAGAAATGTAATTACATTTCATTTCTTCAACTCGAAATAAAGAACTGTAATCCAAAAGTTTACCAGTCTTAAATGCATGGTCTGCGAATATACTGTTATACTGACCTCTAGTGGACATAAAATGCAATAAAACACAGCCCGAGATAAAACAAGATGCCGGCTGCAAGACTTAGAACAAGTTGTGCCCGAACATATAAAAAGAATGTCAAAGTTAGTCGTTTAAACCTCCGCAACTCCGCAAGAAGCTCTGCATGCCTTTACTATCACACAGATAAATGCATGTGCACACCAAACCAAAAAAATAATTCACAGAGAACAAAAACGTGAATTGTGATATGTGTTATATTCATTTAACAATTTACGTGAATCTTACGTGAAAATTTAGTGTTGAAAAGCAAAGCAAAATAGTTTGAACCAACAAAACACTTTTTAAGAAAACTGTTATGGACATGAATTAAATGGCAAAAAATGTGTTTTAGTGTATATAATGCTATCTTGACCTACGAGTTTCCTGAGATACGAGCACTAGTCACTAGACTAGAACGATTAAAAAAAACAAAAAAAAAAAGCAAATATAGTGTTGTGACGTCACAGCGCCCCCCAGCGGCCAACACATTCTTGAGTAGAAACTTTTTTTATTACTGTTTTTTTTTTTTACTTTTACTTTGTATTTGTTCTTGGAGATTAGATGAGTAAAAAAACAAGCACAGTAAAACACCGAATTATATCAACGCATATTCTATGTTCATTGTTGTTGTTTATTTTTTAATTAAAAATGTGTTATTTTAATTGTTTTCTGTTATGTATTAGTATGAAACATAAAACACTGGGTGAGGGCAAAATACTGCTTCAAGGGAATTGATCTACGAGTAAATGGAAATAAGATGACCACAGAATGTATAAAACTCGTAAGTCAAAGTACTACTGTGTGTATATATCTATCAATACACAGTATATATACACACACACACATGAGTGAATGTAAGACACAGAGCCTTCACATACAGCACGGTTCTCTCTCCGGAGTCGAGCTTTCCGTTGCGGCTGCTACAAAGCCATTACCACACAAAAACACGTCACACGCACATACACAAAAAGCAAACAAGCCAATCGCCCCAAAGAAGCAGTTAAACAGTAGAGAGACAGACGTAACGGTCATGCTCAAAAAAAAGAAATAGCGAAAATGGACGTGGGATAAAGCCAAAACACAGAATGAAAGACATGAAAAGACAGACATAAATAAAAAAGAGAGAAAAAAGACAGAGAACTTGGTTAGACACGGGATCAAATCACTTACCACAACAACACACAAACATTAACACACAAACACACACAGAGAGCCAAAAGCAGTGTTATACATGTCACAGTACACAACACACACAAACAGACGTGTAGCATGACAACGCAGCAGCGGATCTTGCCTGTTGATTGCTGTTGACTTTTTTTTTATAAGCACTTTTACCTCCACATTAAAATCAACATGTTGAGTAAGCAATAAAATTAACAATAGTGAGTAAAAACAATAAAAATACTAAAATAATATAATTATTTGAGTGACTTATGCAATAGTCTGGACTTTACCTGTAGTTTATTCTAAATAAAAAGATGGTCTTTTGTCGATTTCCATGCATATTTCCATAAAAATCATAATTCATTCACAAACGAATAAATATTTCAGATGAGTCAAGGTAAAGTAAACCGATTCAGAGAAATTCTTGACTTGGAATTTTTCAAAAAGCATCGTTGCTCCAGTGGCATTGTGGGATAGCGACATGTCAACCGGTTGCACTTTCAGAATCCCAGTGGAAAAGCGTGCGTCCTCTGGATGTGTTTGATGAATAATGTAGACCTACACACTTAATGTACGCGCTCGTTCAGTGACGAAAGGTGGCAGCAGAAAGGACAGAAGTGTGAGCTCTGAAAAATGTAAACTATTCAGCCTCGACCTTCCTTGACAATGTATGACAAAATAAAACATGTACGCTTTGCTCACACACGTACTGTATGTGCTAAGACCATTTGCTCTCTGGAGAAAATGACAGATTAGCAGGACGTTCTAATGGCTTTTTTACATTGACATGGTTCAGCAAAGAAGAGTAATAACATTTCTGTAACACTTTAAAACTGTATTTTCCAGAAGGAGGGATACGTTTCCTCTTCCAAACAAGAAGGTAGCAATGTTGCTCCAAGGCCACAACTAATTTTGTAGTGGAAGAAACGAATGCCAAGCACTTTCCTATGAGACAGAAACATGCGTCTTGTAACTCACAGTGATTTACTGTGCAGTCAGAGTGATTGTGCCATTAGGTTTGAACTGAGATTCCTTTTTACCTCTCCAGTGACCCACACCAGAGTTTCTCTGGAACCAGTCTGGTTCTCTTGTGCACTAGCCTGGGCAAACATGGCAGGTGTGAATACACCCCAAATGTAAAAGGTCTTTTTTATAAGCCTCTTCAGTTATTTCTTGGTCACAAGGAGCTAAAGCCTAGCACAGCCCCTCTAAACAGAAGAATGGAACACACAGTCTGGATAAGAGGAGATCTATTACAAAGTCCGACAAACAAACGGAAGGAAACCCATATGATCTGTGAGAACACTCCTAAAAAGCCAACACAGTCTTTATCATGGGGCATTCTTGATATTAGACCATATAAAATGACATAGCTGCACATTTTATACTCTCAAAAATTACTGTTCTAAAAAAAAAAGATCTCTACGTACTATTTGTTATGTCCTTTAATATTTTTTCTAGCAAAGTTCCATTCTTTGCCATAGATCTCTACCCAAACCAAACCAAGATACATATGCTGTATGAAAGGAATACAGAATAGTTTAACATTTTAAGAGCCTTGTGTTTTAAACGACGTGGCGTTGTTTGTGATGTTTGTGAAATTCCCCCACACGGAATTTCCATTGCGGATGCTAAAATGACTTTGCTTTGCTTTAAACTCCCAAAGAGCCGAGTTTAATGCAAAGGCGGCAATGGAAATAAACTCTCACGACTGGAAAAAGACATGTGAAAATATATAGAAGCAACATGAAGGAAATGACAGGATGAGACGCTCACTTGGTTGTCGGCTGGGAGTCGAGGCATGGAAGCAGCCCTGCCGTGGCCTTCCATCGGCAAAAAGTGCTCAGTTTCCGAGTACCCGTCCCGCCCCATCTCTCTCATCTCTACTGTCTGCTGAAACAGAGGGAGATCATGCATGACGGAGCTGGGTGCCTGGGGCGTGAGAGACTGGAAGGAGCACACTTCCACCTTTAGTTCTTCCTTCACCAAGTGTGGAGTATAGAGTAGCAGAACAGTCCTGCCACAGCGTCCCGTGAAAGCAACGTGATCTATCTCTCTACTGATCTATCAGTCTATCAAGCTGAAGAATGTAAGACACACATTAGCTGGGCAGGAGTGTTCTGATTCAAGGCAAATGATGGAACTCAGATTTGAGAATGGCTTTAGCCCAGTGATGCCCAACCTGATGCCTGTGGGCCATATTCAGGCCGTGAAGGTGTTACATATGGCTCGCTCCTTTACTTCAATACTCATATTCTTATTTTGTTTCTTATTCAAATCAATTCTTATTATTTATCACGTTCATCATCTTCATTCTGTGCCAAGAATCAATGTGAAAAATCTCAACTCAAACATTTCAGAGCTAGTTTCTGAAAAAACAACTGCTTAATGCTTAACTGTTTACGTTGTGACCTACAGAATTCATAGCGAAGTTAGAATAAAATTTGTAAATATGATATATATATATATATATATATATATATAGTAAATATAATACAGGTTGGACACCACTGCTTTTGTTGTTCTTTCCATTGAATATGAAAGCATATATCGAATGGTATGAAATTCACCATAAGGAGGCATGAGAATCATAAAAAATACAAAACATAAAAATATAAAAATAAGAGTTATAAGAAAGAGCAGGAGAAAATACGTGTGAATGGTTGTCAATTTATTATTATTATTATTTTTCAATAAATCTGTCTTTTCTGCACTCAGCCAATGATATGCAAATGAATGGGGGTCATATCACAGAACAACCAATCCCAGTTCTGAAACAAAGTTTCTTTCCAAAAAAAAATCTTTAAATCTTTTCTGTACAGACAGAAAAATATTTTCGCACTTCCACAACAATCTCTTCTGAGAAGTGTCAATATAAACCCTCATCACTGTAGAACAATAATGATGTTGTGAACTTTAAACGCTCCAGTGTCAGGCACAATTCCAACACACAGATGCCCTTTAAACCACTGAAATGAGATGTCTGACGTGGACTCTGAAACTCAATCATAATCAATCGTTTTTTAAATAAATCAAAACCAGAATGGCAGGGTGATGACGGCTCGGTGTACCTGCGACTGGTCGCCCGGCGTCTGGCCTTCTGGACTCCAGCTACCTGCTTTCTGCGACATCTCTTGAGCTCGTGCCGTCACCCAGGACTGGCTTGCAGGGATACCTTCATCCACAGGCCTGATGAAGCACACCAATACCACAGCGCAATCTAACTCATCCATGATTTACTTTAGGAACCGGTAGATGTTTAGTTTAGTTTTGTTGAGATTTCCCTCGAGAACTGACTCTGAAGGTTTCTACTCACAGATGATTAGCAGGAAGCTGATGTGGTTCAGGAAAGCCAGTGAGTCCCTGTCCTGCATCCTGACTTGGAGATGGTGGCTCCAGACGCTGAAACATTAATGGCGTTCGATTCTGTGTAAGATACAACATGGCCTACGGCTGGTATCAGGCAAGCTGATGGGAAAATGGCATTGGGAAAAATATGGGATGCAGAACATCCCATGTGCAAATGGGAGAAGGAACAGGGGTTAAAGGAGAATGCAGGGGTCAGTAAGGCATTCCAGGAGTATAATGGATTCATGAGTTCGGCTTGTTTATCCTACAAGCTGAACTTTCTGAAAGCTGCTGATGGTGCCATGCAGAGAAGTCATTTACTCCAAGTAAATGAACGGTTTCTGTGATCAACATCTATGTGTTTTTGGGTGCTTGAAATTAATTTGACATCTGTTTGCTAGTCTAATAATAGTTTAGAAATATAGTCACTTATAATCCTAATGAATACACATTTAGTAAGTGGTCATTGATGATATGATGTGCTTCATCTAACACACGCTATTATATGTTGTGTGTGTATGTAACCGGATTGAGCTGGTAATCTCAACCAGTACCCAAAAAATTTGATTAACTAATGCAAGTAACAGGGTAAAGCAAGTTGTTATACATTTTCACACGTGCTAAATCTTTTTCTTAGACCCAACAACATTAATTCAGTAGGAGACATGCATAGGTGGGACAAGCTCAGCAAGTTTCAAGGTAGCAACAACTGCCATTTGAAACATCATGACTTTCAGTAGCAGCATTGAAACGTCACGACTATGTCAGTGAAACTGGGGAATCTGTGCATGACTTTATGTGGATGTGTCGACATGTCTTGCCTCCATTATCTGTGAAAACACATGCAGCGACATCTATGTGACATAGTGTATTCTGTTTTAAGGAATCATAGAAAAGAAAAATAATAATCTGCTCACCTTTTTAAAAAGGTGACGAACATGTCTGGGAATCTATCTATCCATTCATTCATTCATCCATCCATCCATCCATCCATCCATCCATGTGTCTATCTCAATGCTCAAAATGGGATTATTCAAACTTATACATTTTTCAGAACAAAACCGGCAAGCATCTGCATTTACCAAAGAAAGGAAAAAAAAAAAAATCAAAGGTTTTCGAATGCTCAAATAGAGCTGCTTATAGAATTTGACATTTTGTCATTTTTCTGAATGGTGGGAGACACGAGAGTATCGGCGTACCTGCTCGTCATGTAGAGCCTGAGTCCTTTTGGCTTTGCTTTGCCGATAATACTCCATGATCATCATGGCAGCGTAAATCTTTCCCACTGTCAGGTCTGTTGCTGCTGAGAAACGGACAAGTTACCCTGTACGATTAGACAAGGTGAGATGGACCCTGAGCAAAGGGGATGGGAGTGTGGACAGGTCATGCTCACAACACACGGACATGCACATACAGTGTCACTGTGACACAGAGCCAACGGTCTTTTCACAAGCAGACTGAATTATATATATCTAATGCATTTTAACAATACATTTCAATACTTTTAACGGCCTTAGATTAGAAATAAAATACAAATTCCGTCTAGCATTATTTAATCAGGCATGGTAGAATTCTCAGACAAGAAACGTAATCAAAATTACTCTAAAAACTTGCAGCTCTACGGAACCAAGTCCAAAAGAAAGAAGTTACCAAAGAGTAACTTCAGACTACGTTTACATGCCATGCTTAGTGCATTTTAAAAAGCAGTCAAGGTAAATTAGCAAACATTGCAATTCTGCAGTTGTTCATGCTTGAGACAAACCACACAGAAACATAATTTTTTATCACTAGTTAAAATATGTATTGCATCATATATAACAACTCTTAATTACATTATTTACAAGTATATTTAACATTAGACAAGCTAATGTTTTAGAATAAACTAGTCAACTTTTTGTTCTAAACATCTCTCAGGCAGGCATCACGTATACATCAAAAGTCATTATATAATTTGTTATCTTAATACCACTGGAGTGAAAAGACATCTATAGAGTGTTGATCTATAGTTAGGCACCCCCTGATTTCTGGCACTGGATTTTTACACTAGATGACTCACAAGTTCCCTAACTAGTTAGCTTCCAAAACGTCCCATCTTTGATGCTAAATGTCCATATAAGTGACTTTTAACCATGAAGGGCTGTGACGTAAGGCCTGAGGTTTCAGGGGGCACAGCAGAGTGAGTGAGCCGGCTGAGAGAAGCTGTCTTCTGGTGGAAATAAAACGATGTTGGACACACCAACCTCCAAGGGAACTTACACTTGTGGGGAGTAACCAATAGGTCAAGAGTCTTCTGGGAGAGATTGGCCCATATCGCCATCATCTCCTTCCTTAGTTCAGCATCCATCTGGTGTTTGTCTATACCTCCTACTCGCACAGCAACAGATACATGAAGACAAATGCAAACATTTCCATACACAAAATCCTTGCAAAACTAAAATAACATAGAAGCCAGATTAACTGGTACACCATATTAAATATCAAACATATTAAATGTACACAAAAGTTCTACTAATATATAGTACACTATTTAATGCAACCAAATGTATTTGAACCATTTACAATCACCAACTTGTAAATCAATATAGGAGGCAGAAATACATTATAACATTTAGAAGTTAAAAAGAGAAAAGAGGGTGGCCAAACCTTCCCCACCCTTGGCTATCTTGATGTCCAGAGCAGTTCGAATTAAGGCCATAAGGGTGGAATTAAAGTGCACTGTGTTGTCATCAGCAACCGGCAGGTCCATCCGCAAAAGTCTCTGTAGAGAATCAATCACCAACAGTTAGAAAAGGAAGAGCGATGGAACTCGCGATTGTGAACCTCCGAGAACTGTGTGCTTTTGGTAGGTGACGAGCAAAGGGAAGGGAGGAGGAATATAAAGTTTAGCTCTTTGACCTTCGCATTTAAATGGAGAATTAGCTTCATTAGACTCTTGCTGAAATAGATTTTTGTCAAAGATAATAAATGAAAAAACAAATCAACAGTCTAGATTAGAAGTTTGCCCTAACATAAAGTTGTATTTAAAATCAAAATGCATGTTTGAAAACATTTTTCACCATATTTTCAGACATCAACTACTTTTTTACGATGTTTTTGTCCAAGCAAATTCGTTTTTTTTTTCATCTGCACCATTGATCGAATTCAACTCGATTGCTATAACGTTTTGCCGGTCAAAGAGCTATTCCAAAAGGAGGTTCATTAACAATGGATGAAATAACAAATCAAAACAGATGTTAAATAAATGACTGTTTTGACGTTTAATTCATCCAGTACTGATCTGAGGAACGACACGGACAGTCAATATTTGAATTGCACAGGGTCGATTGTTACCTCACCCTGCGGTGACCGTGTGCAATCCTTTCTGCTAAACATTCACCCATAGTACCTGTAGTTTCCCCCTCCCGTTCCATCCCAGAAGAGGCATTCCCCCTCCACCCCACACACATTTTCCCAGCATGCATCATGCAGTCTCATGCATCACTGTGCAAGCAACAGAACAGCCAACACTAAAAGCATCATCTAGTTGGTTCCTTTCAGCTCATTCCTTTAGGTTTAGTAGTGGGTGCAGTCACTGGGACTCGTTTATTGACAAATAAAAACAGGAGCTTGATCCAGATTCTCTGGTCTCTCAATGCAAAAAGATGGGTGCAGGCTATTGGTTTGGGTTAGAGCAGCATTCGCAGAGAAGAAAAGGAAAAACGAAACCAGAAAGCGAATGGTTCTGGGAGCTGTTCTTGTTGTGAAAAAGAGCAAAGAGTGAGATTAAAGCTACCTGCAGCATTTCTTTATTTCTATGAACAATAAAAAGAGAGAAGCATTGGGCTGGCAGAGAGGAGAACCAAAGCAAGAAGGTTGGATTGTGACTGACAGCATTTAAAGGAGGAAGATGGAGGAAATGACACCAATCAAAGGAGTGCGGGGATGGCCAAACAGACAGTGGTAGTGATACAGGAAAAGTCTGAAAACGAAGTGAAAATCTAAAGGAAATTGAAACTACAAAAGTAACTACAACTAACAAAAGTAAGTTGTACCACAACGCAAATGTTCAGGTTCACTGTCGGATGATCAACTATTATTGGCTCTAAGAAGAAATGTGAATGCAATGGTCTAGGCTTTTTAATCCACAAAAGATAAAGATTCCAGACAAGAGACACGGGCAAAACTAATAATGTAGAGAGTGGGATGATTGAACACAAAAGTGGACTACAATGGACACTCAAATGGCCAAAAAAAACTGGATGATGATGATGGGCGTAATAACGAAAATAATGGGAGGCGATTAATAAAAGGAGATCACAGGCGTATTTAAGGTTTTACTAAAGGTATAGATCTCCTTTTCAATGTCGTTTCAACAAGCGGCAGGTTATAAATGCAGATTGGGAAAAGTGTGAAAGTATATGGCTGCACAGAAAAGAGAGAGCAAGTGAGTGAAAAATAGAAAGAGAGAGAGAACTTGAAGGATAGAGACCTAGTTCATAATAAAGGGAAGATTGTGTTCTCACTGAGAGGTTGGGGGTGGAGCCGTTGGTCTAGGAGGCGGAGCATGCAGATGTGTGGCAGAATGTTAAGAGGAGGGGCTAGAAACAGATTAGAACTGCATTGACAGAAGAAAGAAGTGGGAAAGGCATGTTAAAATATACTTATTTGTGTTGTGGCCACACGCTGTTGCATGTCTGTTGTCAGTGCGAGTGAGAGTGTATGTGCATTTGTTTATAATGTCGAGAGAGACAGAGAGCTGGTCCAAAGTGTAAAGGATCCCTAACTGAGCAACATCCACAAAGCGGAGGGACTCGGCGGACTGAAGTCCTTCAGACCTTCTGACCACTGCTGCACACGCACATCAGAGCCCGTGTGAGAGTGAGTGTGCATGTGTGTTTGACTGCAGGGTATTACACCACCATGTGTAATAAATCTTGTCGGAAATTTTAACTATAGCTAACGCACATCGATACATTAAAGCCCCCGGCTCTAATGTCTCGTTAGGCTGACCCCTACTGTCCAAATGACATTTTTAATCACCCGCGGAATAACAACGTAGGTGGATGCTAAAGACTTCCATGTTTGTGTACATTTGCCTCTTCGTACAGTGCAAAAGTGGTAAGAAGGTTTGTCCGTTCCCGCTTCCCTGTGGATCAGCCCGCCCGAGTCTAAAACCCTTGAACCTGGGCCTGCCACCAGAATCACAACAGCGGCCTCCGTCAAACAATGAAGGAGAGAAAATAAAAAGAGAACACCAACAGTACAGACACAGCGCTGGCCGCTCGGAGGCCCTCTACCTTGTAGGCAACCCGTGCAGGGCACTTCTTCCCCAGGCCTAACGGCGGAGACATATGTCTGAGCATCTCATACATATCCCTGTAACTGATTCTGCCACTGGGCAACCAAAAAGCAAAGAAAATGTGTATGGGAAAGAGAAAGAGAAGAAGAAGAAGAAAAGGAGTAAATAAAAAAAGAAAGGATCAAGAGGGAGAAGTGGGGGATTAGGAGAGCAGAACAAAAGAAGGTTATTTGTTTGGACGGAAGGAGTGGATTGGCAAATATGGCTGCCGAGGACTGATGGTCGGTTCGTTTGTGGGTAAGGTGAGGGGGAGGCGGGATGGTCCTCAAAGTCTGAGTGCTATACAGCGTTCTATGCAATGGGGCAGGTTGCATAGAAGAGCAGGGGGGCTTCAAAACAGGCAAAAGACCCCTCTGCTGGCAGGGCGTTGTAATGGAGTTTTATGTCAATGCAGTTTCTGTCCCCCTCCACCCAGAACAATGCACGCTATGGTAACAGCTAGACCTAGCCACAGCAAGCAAAAAAACAAAACAAAATGCTTAACGTAATTGTCTTTACTCGTTCACATTGGGTGTTATTTGGCTTGCTTGTTTCATACACATTAGTGCGCTTTCATGCTCCGGCAAGTGTCGGCATTGTCCTGCACATTCTCTTTGTCATATCAGAATGCAAGTAAAAATGGTGAAAGTACAAAATATTGTTGAAAAGAAAAGAAGAGGAGGTAAGCGACATTCATTGCATTCTGGATGCTAGCAGGTATTAGTTTTTAAGTGGAAGTCAAACCTTGCAGGCCACCCTATGAGGACATTTCTTGCCTAAGCCCAGAGGGGGGTCGATAACTCGCAATAAACTGTACATATCCTTATAATGAATGCGCCCGCTGTAAGAAGAATACAGGGAAGTTAGAGAACACAACTCAAAAGAGAAAGACATTGGCAGGAAGAAAACTACAACAGGAAAAGAAGCACAGAATCACACACACTTGTTCTATTTGTGATCGCTTTGTTTGCATTGTTCGCATTTTACTTTCTTTAATCCTCTTCTTCCACGTGCACCGCTCTTCATCACTTTGACTTTCCGTCTACTTTTTTCCATGTCTTCTTTTTCTCTTAATTTCCCTACATTTTTCAAATGTTCCCTCTCTAGTTCTTTTTTCACTATGCTTATATTCTCTCTGTTTCTTGATTCAGATCTAAGCCTTCTTAAAACACAAGCGAACGTTTTGTCTTCGTTTCTTAAGATCAGACTCGTATTGTCTAACACACAACAGAAGGGTGGAAGGCACTGGAATGCAGATACCGGGAAACTTAGCGTGTTCGGTAGAGGAAACCGGTCTGGAACAGTAAGTTTGATTGCAGTATGCAGTATTCCAGAGGAGGTGGGCTCACAGAAGGGGATGCAGGGGGGTTCGGGAAGGGATGGATGGATTTCCACAGAGCTGATAGGCTCAAATCCATGATCCCTTTTTCTCAGCGGATGCTGTGGTTTTCTCCCCTCTGTTTCTTCCAAGGTAATATATAGTAAAGTCAGGCTTTGTATGAAAAAGTCAACGGCTTTACATTGACAAAGCACTCCGGACATACAGTATATAAAAGAGAGTGAATATTTTCACTGTTATAGAAGGTGGACGTTTTGCTTTTGTGAAGGAAACTGTTGAGAATTGGATTTAATTCATTGTAAGTTTACCTTGTAAATGGTGTTTCCAGCCAACCTTGGTATCAAAAACATTTCAAAAGGCCACACGCTACACTGTACATGTGTAGCCACTGCATTTATGTTAACAACACACAATGTTATAGTTACAGTAGATTAGACATATCAACTTGGTGAAATTTAAAACTAATTACACTCACAAGATTATTTAGACATTTTAGTCATGATACGTACAGAACGGCTTTTAGCATTGTAATTTGTTATGGAAACAAACGTAATACGAGATAGATTAATAGGTTGTTAATATGGTTAATAGCATCTGTGTGTGTACAGTGCACTCACCATGCAGCCGGATCATATTCCGCCCAGATCCTTACATACTCGTCCAGGTGATGCGGGCCCAGGATAGAGGAGTCACGCGTGAGGTACTCAAAATTATCCATGATCACAGCCACAAACAGATTCAGCATCTGAACAGAGTAACGCAGCTCGTACAACTCATAATCCGCAAAAAAAAAATTGCAAGAGAAAGAAAGCAGCAGTTCTCACCAGAAACGAACAGAGAAAGATAAAGGAGACGAAGTAGAGGTAGGCGAACTCGCTCCCGCATTCTGGCTCCAAATTCCCGGAGGTTTTGTCACACTTCTTCTTTCCCAAACAGGACAGCATGATGTCATGCCATGCCTCTCCTGTAGCACTCCTACAAACACGGTTCAGACTTGAGGCTTAAAGCACCTTTAACGGCCTGTGACGCAAGCAAACCTAAAGAGCAGCATTAGGGCCTGAAAAAACGTCCTGAAGTTGTTGTGCTGGTTAATGGCACTCTCTCCGCTGTCTTCAATGTCAATGTTCCCAAAAAGCTGCGAAAGCAAAATGTCCGGAATTATTTCACAACCATGGATTTTTTTTGCTCTATGGATTTAAATTGTCTGTCTCACACACTCTCACCTGCATGCCAATGATGGCGTAGATGAAGAACAGCATGGCGATGAGTAGGCACACATACGGCAACGCCTGAGGACAACAAATATGTCACACGTCACTTGCCTTAAATAATTACTGCTTCTCATCTGTTAATGTTATTTTGATTAATCCTTCATAAAAAGGCTGTCAATAGCGATGAACCGATACAGCTGAAACAATATCAAAATAACAGATTTTTTTTTTTTTTACCTTGAAAGATTGAACGAAGGTCCAAAGCAGGATGCGTATGGTTTCACCTTGCCTGAGCAACTTAATGAGACGGGCAGCTCTGAAGAGCCTTAGAAAGCTCAGGTTTATGAAGTTGTTCTAAAGAGGAACGAAGGAAGAGGATTGGAAAATCCAAGGGAAGAAAGAAAACAAATGTCAATCCAAACCACTTTTTACACAACTGATTGCAAATAAATAAAAAAAGTCAGGCTGGTGAGACTGATCAAACTCAGCATGTTCATTAAGATTTAAAAGGAGGGAATGGAAAGGCAGAGGAAGGGAAGAAGGAGCCATCACCTCCAAAACAAACAAAATAAGTGTTAAACATCTGCAAGGGGAGGAAGTGCACAGACCCGATTACTTGCTTCAGTCAACCAAATGCACTAAGAACTTTAGATTTCAAGCTCAAAGTTTGTGTAAATCATGCCAACCACGTCTGCTCCCATTGACCGGCAGAAATTATGCAAAGAGAACACATGCGGCTTAAAGGACACAATTCAGCAAGGTTTGTTGAATGTTCGTGCCGTTTAATTAAAATTAAGAGGATAAGGTTTTAAGTGTCCTTGAAGCAGCAGAAAGATAACGTAGCAGTTCAAAGATCAAAGTTCTTTAGGCTTATTCTCTAAAGATTTTAGTATGGTAAGGTTTGTCAGCATACTGTAAATCAGGGGTGTCAAACTCAAAGGTACGTGTGGGCCAAAACTCAAAAGCACCATTTAAGTTGGCGGCCAAATTGGGTAAACATTTAAAAAGCAAACGGAAATTTCTGTAGCGTAAAAACGGATTTTCTTTTGGAATAAAGTGTAAATAGTTTACGGTATAATATTTTGCTTTCCATAAAGAAATATCTTGTCAAAATTATACAAATTAGAAATATGAAGATGTGGCAAAAAACATATTCTTTGATGCAAATGTTGCAAATTATAACATTTAAAATTCATAGTGCCTACAGCACTGCATTGTGGGATCTGTAGTTTGTGTGTAGCAACAGTACGCTGGGCCAGACGTTGCCTTGAGTTTGACACAATTGCTGTAAATGAAAATGCAGGGTTATATTCGCAAATTGGACATGCAATCAGGAAACCTATAAATTGTATAAAGAAATGCAGGGTTGAATCAGCTTGAATTTTCTGAGACCGTAAGGAGGTTATTGATTTTATTGTAACTACGAGGCACAAACAGGGGACGAGCACATGCATAAGAATCATTAACACCATCAGACACAGGGAATCGGATGCATCAAATGCATTACTCCAAAGAAATTTACAAACCATCTACATGTAGATGTTGCAGAAGCATGTTTAATAGAAGTATTTTGGTTGATAAAACAACCATTGTGATTGGTCAGGTCAGATCAGGTCAGGACATATGTACACGCATAGTTTCAAAGTGCATTTTGATTGGATGGAGTCATCAGAGGCAAAGCCACCACAAAGAAGAGTTTAAAGAAAGCATGTAAAAACAAAAAAACAAAGACAAAACAATAAATCATTTGCATTATGCACACCTTACAGCAAAATCCAATAACCAATGAGTTGTCTTATTTGAATTATCACCATTCCAAAAGCACATAAAATATGCAACACGAAAAACACTAAAGAAGAACTTAGTCGTGTGTGACTTTTGTATACAAGTTCCAGGTTTACAGTATCTTGAGGAACAGACAACTATACATTTTTTATCAACACTAGAAGATGTTTGTGTCTGGATATATCTGTAAAATAACTGATATCAAAGACAGATTTCAAAGGTGGAAGAGTAACAGGCTCCTTTCATCGCTGAGCACCAATGATTTGCCTCACGCACCCAATGGGATGATTACGTAAGACTCTTAGTTGCTCACACCTCAGTGAGCAAGAGAAGAGTCTCTCTGACACATATGGAAATACAAGTGGAAAAACAAATGCACACACACAGGCTGCACACTTACCCCAAGCTCTGTGACTAAAATATCAGTGATGCTGCCCAGCACAGTCACACAGTCGAAGATGTTCCAGGCGTCTTTGAAGTAGTTCTGTAGTAAGACAGACATATAGCGTTAACACTAATCCATCAACAGGAAATAAGTAACTCATCATTTCCACCCAATTCCTTCAAATCTGCTCCTAGTGTTTTATGTTGAGCTTGGAAAACACTAGATGCTCTAAAAGAATAGTGGCCTAAAGGATGAATACTGCATTTCTTTTCAGTAAGAAAAAGGCGCCTGCAGGAAAACAGTGCATTAAGAACCTTCAGCGCAGCCATGTTGAACCAGAACAGTCTGGCCGATTCTACTAAATGTTCTCGCTACCAGCCATCACGTCTCCACCTTTCTCAAAATCAGTCCTTCATTTCCCGTTTTCCACAACTAATCATTCCCTCATGCCCAGCAGCATTCTGTCCTAATCTTCATCTCCTGCCTGCACAACCTTTCTAGCTGACGAGATGCATTACATTTTGTTCTGAGATTCTGTATCCTAAACTTTTGTCTCATTTTCATCGGAATCTTCCATCTCTCTTGCTCTCTTTTCATGCCTCTTTGTATTAATCTGTTTGCACCACAATGGATTTCGCATTACCGTTGTAATGATTTGACTGGCTTTTTGAAGCCCAAATTTGTACATGGATGAACTTCTAAAAAAAAGTCCTCATAAATGTGTTTCAGAAAGCATCCAAGTTGAATAAAATTGTGTCTTAAAAAGTTGCTTCAAAAAAATATTATCGGCTATTTTATGTGATAGATGAAGAGCTGTTTGAATGTCTCTACTAAGTATGTGTCTAAGTACTATACACTTACCATAGCGCCAAAAGCAATAATCTTCAGTATGCACTCCATGGAGAACAGTGCGGTGAACACCATGTTCAGATTGCCCAACACTGTTTCATAGGCATCTGATGCTCCATCATACTAAAGAAAAAAAAAAAATCACACAAGGAAATCCCTACCATGATCTATAACCATAACATAAATACATGTCAATTCTTTGTCATGAAACAAAAGTTTTTCACACCTTCATCATCAGAACAATACTGTTGAGGGCAATCAAAGCCATGATGGTGTATTCGAATGGAGGAGACACCACAAACTCCCACATGCGATACTGAAACGTTTGCTTGTTCTGGGGCATATGACGCGTCAGAGGCTTAGCGTTAATAGCAAAATCTATACAGGCTCTCTGGGAAAGAAAAAGACAAACAGACAAATCATTTTCCTCGATCTACGCAGAATAAATAGTCTGGTTAACAAATTAGTGTATCCTAACCCATTCATCTACTCTTACCTCATTCTTTTCTAAACTATAGTCCTCCATCATTTTGTCTCCTTGCTCTTGGAAAGTAATGATGATGAGAGCCACGAAGATGTTGACGAAGAAGAAGGGGAAGACCACAAAGTACACCACGTAAAAGATGGACATTTCCATCCGGTATCCTGGGCTCGGGCCCTGATTCTCGTAGGTCGCATCGACTGAATGTTTCAGTACCCTAAGATGAGAAGACACAAAGATTTTGGTTGCTTACTTTCAGTTTGACATTGCTGAATCTGGCATGGCTTTCTAGAACTCAAAGTCAAAAAATTTCAAAATTGAACTTTCGAACAAATTCATCCTTTCTTCCATCCATCCATCCATCCATCCATCCATCATTCAAGGGTGATCATCTGAGACAGTGTTAGTTTGATACATTTACGGGCAAAAATAAGTCTTTTTTAACAGTAGTATTTGAACAGAATGACTACAAAAAAAGATAAAATAAAACTGTGTTTGTCTTTAGACAATCTGGAGAATTTTCATGCATTCATGTCAACTCATACTGCAAAAGTGATCAGATTTTCCCTCTTTTTAAGTGGGTAATAAAAAAGGTGTCATGTCTTTTACACAAGACCGGTGACACGAACTACAAAACATTATAGAACAAGTATTCTGAGAAAAAAATAAAATGTGTAAACGACAAATTAATAAAAGCAATCTCCGTTAGCTTCATTTTAAAGATTGTAATTGCATACGTACTGCGGCCACCCCTCTCCCGTTGATACGGTGAAGAGGGTGAGCAGGGCCCAGAGCACATTGTCGTAGTGGAAATCGTATTTCTTCCATTCCCGCTTCTGCGCCCTCACTCCGTTATCTCTTTCATAGACTAGATACTCGCCCCTGACAACAAAAAAATGCGCTTAGAGAAACCTCAAGGAGTGTTTGACAATGTTCCCCTGCTCTTTATTTCACCTGCAATCGCGTTCAAACTCTTTGGACTCATCAGTGCAGAAGAAGAAACGGCCCTTAAAGAGCTGCACCGCCACCACAGCAAAGATGAACATGAACAGCATGTAGACGATGAGGATGTTGAGAACATTCTTCAGTGAGTTCACCACACAATCGAAGACCGCCTGAAAATAATCAAAGCGGAGGAAACATTTGCAATAAAAAGCAGTGAAAACTCTTTACTTTAAAAGTCTTTACAATGAAAACTCTTTAATTTAGTAAAATTACTAATAAAACACACAAACTTTTTTTTTTAAATATTTAAAATATTTTCTATTTTGTTCTATTTTAAAAGATCTTGTAAGATTCAGCACTTTAAAAGATGCTTTATTATTTTTTAAGATACTATAAAATACTGATTTTTGGGGATTCAACAAAGCCAAAACGTAAGCCATTATAGACATATGTAGCCAAATAAATGACAAATACGGTGTATCAAATGAAAGCATGCAGGCCGTACCTTTAGCTTTGGCAGACGCTTGATGGTTTTCAAAGGACGTAAGACTCGCAGCACACGTAAAGACTTGATGGTACTGATGTCTTTCCCCTTGCTGCTTCCTCTGCAGGTTCAGATGAACACACACACACACAAGCAGAAATAAGAACAGAAATTGTGCTTTGCCAGAAGGGAAATTACTCTTGCACACACAATTTAGGAGTAAGTTAGTAGATCATTGTGAAACAGGGTGAAATGCTGGCTCCATTCAAACATTAACCCCAGTCAGGACTCACTTCTACTTCATCACCGAGAATGAAGCCTTCTGCAGTCAGACAGTTCCGTCTCACTGTACCAACACACTCCAAACACAATATCACACACACTCGCCGATGAGGCTCATGCTGCACTGAAAACTAGCTCAGCGGATGGAATATCCACTGTACTGTCTCGGATCATGATGGAATCTCCACTTTACCTCTTTTTCCAAGAGACAATAGCTAGTTTCATCATATCGCCATGCACAACACGATGAAATATTAACAAACTCAAGCATTTCTCTTTTGAAATGCCCAGGCAAACCTCTTTCTTTCTTTCTTTCTTTCTTTTTGAAGTGGTTGTCTTTATTACCCATATAAAACAAGTGGAACACACATCTAGTCAGTAGAGGCTGAGTTTTCACAAATATTCCAGACTTCTGCATCAGTATTTGCAGTGTAACGCTTCTACCCTGAAAAGAACGTTAATCAGACCCTCCAGGATTTCATTTTATTTTTGCTTTGTTATTTTGGTGAAAGGAAAGACATTTTGTGATGGTAATTTGCTGTAATTTTGCGATCACACTTTTTGATATACGTATCTGTTCATGATCACAAAAAAAATCTAGTTTAATTTTGCAATTTCCAAATTTAACACACTTTAACTTGCAAAAAGCCCCTCTTTACTCCTACTCAAGTGCAAAATTTCAAAGTCTGAGAGTTGCTAAGATTGTTTTCCAGAAAAAGTAATCGGTAGATGGATGGATGGATAGAAAAATTGGATTGAGAGGTGATTTGATTAAATTATTAAAACTTTGTGTTTTTTTTTCTTCAACTTATTTACAATTCAAATGAATGAACAGTTCAGTGACAGGATCATAACAAAAAAAAGCATAATTTAGAATCATAAAGCATAAAGAGATTGCGGAAGCACAAAAGCCTGAAGGGACTGATCAGTGTCATTAAAATGTGTAGATTCTTCATGTGGCACCCAACCATCTGATGTCTATGTAGATGTTTAGCACATGTTCAACTATAAGAGTGCTTTGGTCACTTGTGCTTTTTAAGCTCTGTGTTTGTGCAAGTGTTTACAACATCAAGGAAAAATATGCGTTTATCAGGAAAGTGCTGTTAAGGACGACGTATGTGGAGTTAAACTGTCTACCCACCAATGGTTTAGACAGAAAGAGCATTACATTAATGTATGACTCACTGACAGACATAGACAAATCCAAAAAAGAAAGAGAGGGAAGCTATGTAAGTCGGGACAAGCAATAAAGGCAAGAGGAGGAGGATGAGTTAAAGATCAGTGATGGAGAGAAAGAGATGGACAAAGAGAGAGACATTACCCGCTGCCTCCGCTGTATGTGAGCAATCGAAGAGATGAGAGAGGATTCAGACACACACACACACACACACGGACAAAGGGGACAAAAGGAGTTTGAAGGAAGAAACACATTAATATGAGACACACACGTATACAGTAAAAGAGAAATCAAACGGATGCAAGCCTGCAAACTAGACCGGTGCAGATCCACACACCCATTCTGCGGTTTTTACTTAAGTGCTGCTGTCAAGTTAAAACTGAATAAAAAGACATGCGTATGATAATATAAGACATTTGACATACTGTATAGTCGTCCAGAGCTACTATAGGCTCAAAATGTTTGACTTTTCTTGCCTTTTAACGTAGAAAAAAAGACTTCAGACATTCATAGAACGTGTGAATGTTATTATGTGTCCAGAATTGTGTTATTCAGTCAGTAAATCATCGATGGGTGGTCTGCGGTCAGGCCGAAACCAAACTTAACATGTTCATATAAATCTACAGTATGTAAAATAAGTTGTAAACATGCACCATTCTGCATGTGACTCTAACAAGCTTCTGAAACTTGTCGCCATGCTTTAAATCTCAAAACCTAGTGCTTCAGAGCTCATAGAAAGTCATGGCATACTGATGCATGTCATGTGAAATCTGAAGTGAATCTGAAATCTGCTGGAGTCTGGGACAATAATTTTGCACAAATATCAGTAATACGCTTGCTCATCAGGGCAAATATTGATGAAAAACATTTTTTTTAATATATAGAATTAAAAGGTAACAATTTAAAGGGAATTTCCTGTGTACATAAAATGTACATATAAGTGTAATAAAAACTATTTGAAATAAGTACTTCATTTTAAACCAAGACAGCCAGCAGGCAAGAGACGCAAGAGCCGTCGACTAAAGCATGTTTGTCAATTTATTATATATAAATGTCTGTAAAGCACACACACACACACACACACGCACACACACACGTGCGCGCACACACGCACTCATCAGTTATATGCTCATTATTTGTCATAATTCATTAAGTCATGCCATTGTAGCAACATGCAGTGACTAGATCTATTGTAGAAAGGTAAATGTAGAGTTCGTCATTTTCTAAAATAAAAAAAAAGAGTTTAAGTATGTCTGAACAACAGATCCAACCTAAAAGTCTACTATCTCTGTTATCAGGAGCCTCTAACCACATCAGAAGAAAGAACGTTCTGGTATCTACAGTGCACTTCTGAATCTCTTTGTGAGTGGACATTAGATGATAGCTAATTTGATCCAGTGTTCGTTAAAATCGTGATCCACATCTCAGTCTGACGGTGTCCTTTTAGTAGGTAAACCGTCTGATCACCTGCTTCATTATTGTGTTATCTGTCTGGGCAACATCAAAATCACTTCAAGACATTATAAATAGACATTAAAACACGGCCAAAAGCTTGCATCTGCTTTTCATGTTCCAATGCTGACGTGAATTACCAGTTATTTGTTCTTAAATTATTCTATTAATTCATTTTCTAGACCTTAATGTGAATTAAATCAAGTCTCACTAACTCCATATAAACAAAAGCCAAGCTGTAATGCACCAATGGTGACAATTTTAGACCATTCACATATTATAACTCCTCAAAGAACCAACCTTATTATATAGCATGGTTAAAAAAATAAAGCAAACATCTCATACAGTGCATTAGTAACATTTTGCATTATTATTTTTAACTAAAATCGATCCATCGTTCTACTCCACTCACAACTCAAAATAAAACAACATCAAAGTGGCGACACAGAAAAGACAAAAATCACAGACACAAATACCACCACCACAACATTTAGGTGTCCACATACTGTGATTAATAACAACCTGGAGCATATAGACCGGACTGAGTTAACGTAACCTCATCCATGACGTGTGTGCTACTATAGGTGCAAGAAGCTTGCGGAAATATGTTTATATGAACAATAGAAAACACAAATCTGTTTTTAAAGTAAAGGACAGGCATGTGATGAGAAGGCCAGGCAATTCGAGCGGTGAGAGGAGAAAGGAAGTGAGAAGAGACATTACCCCTCTCCTTCCCCACCGCCTCCTCCCCTGTACAGGTGTTCAGAGATGATCAGAAACAACAAAGATACACACACACACACACACACACACACACACACACACACACACACACACAGACAGAGAGAGAGAGATTTGGGGGAAAGAATGGGGATTCAAGACAGAGAAGTACAATCACAGAATAATGGTAGTTGGTTATAATAGCCGCTCTGTTCTATATGTGGACACCTAATCTCGAAGAAACACAAAAACAGAATATCCTGAAACACAGATGGAAAATACACAATTGCTGCAAAATTCAGGTTCAAAATAACTTTTCGCTCCACATCTTTTTAAATATAAGCATCTTTAAGAACTTTTAGATTAGTGTACAATCTACAATTAATGGACAAATAAGTTATGTTGATTACGGCATGATTACTAATTAAATCGCTTATCAGTTTCAAATACTTTTAAAACATTTCTTAAAAATTTACACTGGACCCCTACGCTGGACCACAAGTGCCCCCCCTCTCTCAAGTGTGTTTATGACATTTTCATTTTGCATAATTTAAATACACTGATGATAAAAATAACTTCCTTTTAAAACCAGAATTAATTTTTTTTTTTTTTTTGACTTTTTTTTTCCCAGGACCAGCAAGTATTTTGAATGACAGTACGACAATCCGAAAAAAAAACATGAATGTGTGCATTTTAAATGTTTGCACTGTCATGGTGCCTAAGTGATATTTTGAACCCTCATAAATAAAACATACAGCATGCACAGATAATTCCACACACAGGTAGAAAGAATCACGCCCTGAAATTGAGTATAAAACACAGACTCTATTACAGCTGGCAACAATTCTCATGCCCCCAGCTAGGTGGCGCCACAGTCACCCCAGAGCGCCTGCCATTCTGAGTGCTCTCACTGGCTGGCATGAAGAAAAGAAGAGGACGGAGGGAGGACGGAAGGATGCAGAACAGGAGAATGACTAGGTGACAGGAAGTACACTGAACTTCCAGAGGTAACATTCTAATATTATATAAATCTTCAAATTATTCCCATGCAAAAATGGAGAATTGGGGAGAAGACATACTGGGGCTTAATGAGATTCAGACAGGGTCTTTTTAGAAGGCCTTGCAATGACAATCAATGCAGTTCTATTTATTAAATAAGTTGGTAATATTTAGCACTTTAGCAATTCATAATCTGGCTTTTTTTATTGCTTTTAACTGCACAATTCAGCTCTAAAACATGCATTAACATCCCTGTACAACATTTTGTAAAGTGACATCATTTCAGATATATATGTATATATATATATATATATATATATATATATATATATATATATATATATATATATCTTAATCTATAGAGTTTATTGGCAGTTTTGGCTTTAGCAGTGCAGTTATTTTAAACTGCACTTTTACACTTTTAAAAGTGTTTTGCATTTCAGTTTCTGGGTCTGGGGAAGAAAAATAATTGATTTGGGTTCAGGTTTCTTCCATTCATGCTTGCAATTCAAGACATGTGAAGTTGCTTTGATTCCCAGAAGCTGGTCACATGCTTCATGCACTTTAAAGTTGGAATAGAGTTGCGTTTTCTCTGTTTTGTTTTTAAAGAGACTATAAGCCAGGGGTGCCCATTGTGTCGATCGCAAAGGCATTGGGAGTAGATCGCATGACATTGGGAAAAAAAGTCGAGGAAAAAAAAAGTTTAAAAACTCTAGCAACTTTGCGAGTAAGAGATCGGCTAAAAATGAGTTTAAAAGATGGCGATTCTACCCCACACGCAATCTTAATCCAGCATTTACACCAGGGGTGTCAAACATACGGCCCGCGGGCCGGATCCGGCCCGCAAGTAGGTTCGATCAGGCCCGCCGAATTGTTTGGAAAAAAAATATAAAAAAAAAAAAAAAAAAAAAAAAAAAAAAATTTTTGCTGCAATTCAATGATTGTCCGCTAAGGGTTCCATCGGAGTATAACGCTGCAACACTGAGACGGACAGAATCGTGTTAAGAACGGAAAACAGGTGTTATCCGCTACCTATCTGCTACAACCTCATTAATCAAAATGTTCCAAACGGAGAAAGATAGATAAATAGTGTAAATGCAAACAGTATTTAAGGCTTAAATACTGTTTGCATTTAAATATTGCGTGTTTCATTTATGAAGTTTACGAATGTGACTTTCTTCATTGCACATTTAATATCACTCTCCTTAGTTTGTAAGGTGCATGCAGGGATTTAATTTTTATTTTTATAAGTGGTTTAAAACTCAGTTCTTTAAAAGCCTCAAGTGCAATACTATATTTTTCATTACCAATTTAAGTTGTGTGCCTTTGTACAATCAGAGGGATAAGTTGCAATGCCTAAATGTGAATGATAAAGGTAAATTGCACATTTGTAAGGAATTAAGAGGAAATTCTTGGAATGTTTTGTAAAAGCATTGTTCATTAAAATTCAATATGTTCCTAATGTTCTTGTGATTCTTTACACCAAAACAAAGAAAATACATGATATTTTTGATATTTAATGCAGAGTATGGTAGAATTTTAATGGTCCGGCCCGCCTGACATCTCCTTAGGTCGTATGTGGCCCGCTATGCGAAATGAGTTTGACACCCCTGATTTACACGATTCTGCCAAACTCTAATTTCCGACGAGCGTCTCTCTGTCAGCTGTGTGCGCTGTGGGCGGAGCTCCGTTCGCAGAAGCGGTCACGGGCGCTTATTACCTATGAGTCGGGTGCTAGTCGAGTTTAAAAAAACATACAATAAACAGAGAGAATGAGTGAGCAAACACAACGGTCAAGTAAGTCTGCTATCAACTCGGACATTTTTGTACCTGAAAAAGGATTTTATTCTGAAGTCTGTGTTTACTGCGTTTTAAAACCAGAAGATGACACTCAACAAACCATATATAAAGTGAGGTGATGGCAATATACAGCAAACATCTACAGTTGAAGACAAAAACATTTAATAATACCTTTATTAAAGTAACAAAGTATTAAAACTTTATATATATATATATATATATATATATATATATATATATATATATATATATATATATATATATATATATATAGCCGGTAGATCGCTTTGACTAGGTAATTTGAAAAGTAGATTGCGAACCGAAAAAGTGTGGGCACCCCTGCTATAAGCTATAGAGCTATAGAGACTATAAAAAAATATCACCTCTTATCACCTCTTAAATCTCAATTCCAATAATCATGTTTGATGTAAATATAATTTTGCTATTTCATTTTATACTAAAAATAGATATCACAGATACCAAAACATGTATAATCAGATTGGATTATAAAATGATGACCTGTTATGCTATTATATGTAGAAGGCTAGTGACCACTAACTCTACTGCATATGAAAGCGTACTTTGCTTTTTTTCTGTTTTGCTCATTTACCTTCTTGCTGAGTTTTTGCATGTCGGGTCCCAGCAGTAATGCTTGTGTAAAAGATTAAAAATAGAAATACCTGAGGTGTGTGTGGCTGGATGCTCCGGGGTGTCCTGGGCACTACAGGGTTACCGGTGCCCAGGTAGAGTCAATACCCTCATGGAAATAGCCCAAGTGTCTACTGGGTAGCCACTGGGAAATGTGTGTGGTAGGACAGGGTAGGCAATTATAATGGAAAAATCGTTAAAAAAAAAAAAAAGCAGGATAATGTGGAATGAAAATGACTGGGTAAAAATAATTCAAGAGAATGAGGTACGTAAAACAAAGACTTTTGAAAGCAGAGAAAGTCTTTGTGAGAAAAAAAAGAAACGTTAAGTGAAAAAAGATTGAGAGGGAGAATGGGGGAACAGGCTGGCGCTCCAGGGTGGCAAACTTTGTGTAGGATAGACAGGTTTGGACCTGGAGGGGGCAAACGTTAAAGGAAGGAAGGAAGGAAGACGGGGCAGCAAGCAGGAATGAAATAAAGGAGTAAAGCATGAGGCTGGGGCCTAAATGACACTTACGTGAAGGCAAACGCCACCAGGGCACCACTAACCACTATAAAGTCCAGGATGTTCCACAGATCACGGAAGTAAGACCCTTGGTGTAGGACAAGACCTAAATCTACCATCTGAAAAAGAGAGAAGGTAAATGACACTTGCGTAAAAATGTGCAAATTAAAACAGTTAGTAGTAGGATTTACCACATTTTCAAAGCATTGTAAAGTTCTGAAACCATCAACATACTTGAATAAAATAACTCATCACATTATACATAGGGAAATCTCAAACCAGACATCACCAAAACAACATCACCAATCCATTCAACAATTTTTTCAATTTCTGTCACAGCGAGCTGGAGCCAATCCCAGTAACACTGGGCCTGCTGGCGGGACACACCCCCTGGACTGATCACAGAATCCAACCAATCACAGAACAGGAGATACAGGCACACACAATCACACTCTCACATTTATGAAAAACTTTCCAATTCCACTTTTCCTGGATGCATGTTTTTGTACTTGCATGTTTTTGTATCTCAAATTGCGTAGTAGTAAAACGTTTTAAACGAGAACAACATATCCAAAACCATTAAATTAGCTGAATACCTTTATGAGCATTTCAAAGGTGAATACGCCAGTGAAAACATAGTCAAAGTAGCGTAGGACCTAAAGAAAAGGAATGCAATGATTAATACATGATACAACCGAATGTTTTTACAAGATGCAGCTATCTCACATTATTGCGAGGGGAATCCGGCCTGACAGGGTCTTCAGCAGCAAGAGCAATGCTGCTCATCGCAATGACCAGCAAAATACACATCTCAAAATATTTCAGCGTTACGATATAGTGGCACATCCTCCGAAACCTAAAATACACAAAATCGGGTAAAGCATTTAGTGTGTGTATTGTTGTAGAGTTGTTTTAATCAATCTTGTTAAGGAATTTGACACAAGATGCCATTGTCCACTTCATGCCATTCACATAAAAACACAACAGCATTACATAACAGAAACTACTGGAAGGGCCAGAGCCATTGAAAATGAAGATTTTACGTATACCCAAATAAAGTGATTACGTGATAAAGTGAGAGAGTTTTAAAATAAATCAAGACTAGAAGGGCACAATATTTTGTCTCTACAACACTCATCAGATTGAATGTTTTGCCAGAATTGTTGAGAAAACTTCCTGTTGGTTGAATGCAGTTAAGTGGATGATGCTGAACTCACGGGTTGGTCGTAGACAGAACAAACATTGAGGTGTAGGGTGGCATCGGCTTCGGTCCTCCACTGTCCTTTTCATCATCGTCGTCATCACCTTTAGTGTCTTCCTTCTTGGGGAGGGGTTCGGTGTTGGCATTTTTATTGACTATTAGGAGATAATGAAGGGAAATTACATACAATTATGAATCACCAGTGAACATATCAGATCAGTCATTCGCTCTTTCTAACCCTGAAGTATGGCATTTGTGGAGGGGAACATCGGTGGAATGTCCACAGCCGTGTACTCGGGATTCAATCCCAACATCCCAGTGTTAGCAACACGAGATGAAAGGATGATGCTGCTCTCGTTGCCAGTGTATGCTAGACCAGCCGTGTGGGCACTGTTGGCCAGATTGAGCAGACTGTCGTGCGGCGTGGAGTTCCGAGACGGATGCTTGGCACGCTTGTTGTTCATGGCATTGTCCATGTCCTCACTATATTGACTGTCTTGTCTTGATAAAGTCGTTTGAATGGGACGTGTTGTAGAAGAAGTGGGTCCGTGGCCATCCCTAGTTGGATAATACGAAAATAGTTACCAAATGAATTTACTTTATAAACCATTTAATATTTGCTGTCACAGGCTAGAGTAGATAAAAGACTACAAAATACAGAAAAAAAAGAAAGTAGAACTCTTTTGCAACATTGTCAATAAGGAATAATAAGTTATTCTTAATATTAGTAAGGTAATCAACATAAATTGTATACAAGAATCACTTATAATCTTTACTAAAACTGAAGACCAGTTTGAATACGATTCAAACTCCCATGATTCTGTGTTCATCCTCAATTTTGGTTATAAATTTGACTTTTTTTAGTCAAATTAATTGTGTAATATTTAATATAATAAAATATTTTTCAAACCTTGTAAACTAAAAGCAACTGATGAACAATGATGAGACCTAGATTTAGACGCACCACATTCATCATTTTGATAAAACTCACTTTCGAACACGTTGGCGCACTCCTCTTTGTTTTCGACCTTCAACATCATGGCGATGACGCCTATGCTTGCGATCTCCTCCCTCTCCATGCTCACAATCAGGTCCTCTTTCCCGGCCCTTGGTCCTGTGCCTCTTGGCTCCGCCCTCTCCATCCTCCTCCAGGACTTTACGGTGCTGCTTGGACTGGCTGCATCTGTCCCTGTGCTGACGTCTGCAGTGAGATTCTCTGCCATGCTCATGGTTCTCAGATCCCAAAAGGCTTCTTCGTGATCCTGTAGAATCTCCTCTTTCCAACATCGGCCAGGGTTCAGACTCTCCACTTTCTCCATCATTGAAGTTTGGCTGTTGGTGAAGCATCTGCTGAGTGTTCGGGGGCGGAGGGTCACATGGACGGGTTTTGTTAGTGTTGTTATTCCGGTTCTCCTGAGGATCCACAACCAGTGGCCGGTCGAGATGGGTCTTCATGTCGGGACGAATGTGGCGAGAAAATGACACCTGGCAAAATAATGATGTTCGATTGGTTGAAATAATACAGTAGTTAATGAAGTATAAATCAGTACTAATTTTGTTCAATAGAGCTCCTTTTGAATTTCGACAACTTTAACCTACTTTCCAGCGATCTTCAGGGTTCAACTCATTGTAGAGAGCTTCCCGACTGTTCATGATGGTCTGCCTCCTCAACTCAGTAGCACGCTGCTCCCAAATCGACTTACAACCTTTATGGTTCTTCTTTTGCTCTTTACTGCAAAAGAGGCAAAGTAGAAGAGACAGAGACACATTTATAGTAAATCGAAACATGGCAGATTTCAAGAGGGGAAAGGTAGGTGAGGTTGCTGCAGCTACCATAGGCTGAATCTGCCCACCTACAATCTACAATTTAATCTGCTAAAGAAGGCGATAACGCACTCACTCACTCACAAACCTGACCAAAAAGAAGATATCTATGTTATATCTGGGAGTGAACATATCACTGGCGCCCAACCCTTAGCGCAAAGCATGAGAAAAAGGTGATAAGAGAAAAACAGCAGGTGATGAGTAGCAGGAATGGCGAGCAAAGAGAGACGAGGAGGTACAAGCCCGTTCCATCCCACCCAGCAGTCTGAAGAAGAGAAGGACCAGTACAGAGACGGAGGAGAAAATGCATAAAGGCTTATGGGAAAAGAGAGCAGGGGTGTGGGGCAAACAAAAAGGTGTTTCAAAAAGAAAAGAAAAGGAGTATAAATGAATAAATACCAGTCCAGAAAGTGTTCTGTTGCATCAAGACGCTCAGAGTTTACTGTCACACTGAGGAGGAAAACAGCATGTGAGAAACGTGAAACATCTTCGTTCCCCTCATTCACACACTCACAAACAGACACGTTTTCTATTCCCTTAAAGTAAAATGGATGGAGTGGGACGAGAGAGAGCAACTGAATCATCCAAGAACTGGGCTGTCTAAGTGCAACAGGATTCCATTGAAATAGTGATCCAACCAAACATATACTTTTAATTTCTTTTCTCTGTACGGTTAAGGGTTTCTAAGGGCGGGCGTCTTATTGCCTCTTGGTGGTTTTAGAAATGTACTAGTGTCTTAAAAAAATAATAGCAAAAGGCACCACAGAAGAATGTATTTTGTAGAATTAAAATTATAGGAAACAGACAGAGAGAGCGAGAGAGAGAGAGAGAGAGAGAGAGAGAGAGAGAGCGCGCGAGGGCGGTGAAGAGAAGGATATACTTACGCTGTTATAGAGAGGTTGGCTGCCGACAATGGACTGACTTCGGCTACTTCCTTGGCTTTCTGAAGAGCCAATTTCTGATTGGCTGCCTGCTCTTCTTCCTGTTCATCCTGTTCACGGACATAAACATGTAACATATTGGTTGCAGGCTGGTGTGTAGAAGTGTGAATAAACAATCTGAGAAAAAGTAAGTGGAACGGAGCTAGGAAATCGCTGGTAGTATTGAAGTTGCTGGCAAGAATTATATGGAAAAATGCTCTTGCTGATAAACATAATAAACAAATAACGTAATAAAAAAGAAAATCTATGTTCAAGTTAAGATGAAAGTACACTTTTCCCAGGACAGGAAATAATTCTTTCAACGCAGTGTTCTGTTATTCTGTTAACGCTCATGTTTACCTTGGTCAGCTCTTGGGCATTGGCAAGATTGTCGACAGCAATGGCCAGAAACACATTAAGCAACGTATCTTAGCACAGAAGGTTAAGAAAAATAGTGCTATTAATTCACTGGTGTGTGTGTGTGTGTGTGTGTGTGTGTAAGTGTGTGAAAACAGTGCAAAGAAAGCAAAACACGTTAAGTTCTGTGTTCAGATACAGTTTCCGAAGAGTGTGAGGACTATGAAGAAGACGGAGAAGACCATGCCCTTTTTCACTCCACCCTGGGACTCAATCCCATCATACATAACCACGTTCCAGTCTTCACCAGTCAGGATCTGAAGAACAGATACTTGACGTTAGTTAAAATCAAGCCAGGGTCAAGATTTGCGTTTGATCGGCACTTTGGTTCACCTGAAACACCGTCATTATTGCTGCAGGAAAGGTATCAAAGTTTGTTGGTGGTGTCCCTGATTCAAAATTGAACCTAAATAAAAATGAGAAAGAAGTGATGGTAATTTAAAAAGAGAAGTTGGTATTGTCATAAGTAACCAATAAAAATAATGAAAAAGATCATTACAACAAATAAAAAGATCAAAACAACAAAATGTGACTAAAGAGTCACAAAATGATCCCTATGAGCCAAAATTCCCCATAACACTACAACATATGACATTAATGATCGTAACGAACTATTTCTAAATAACCAAATTAGAATTTAATTGTAAAATAAAGAATTATTAAAGATTATACTGACTGTCCTCCGAATAACTGCATGCCAAGCAGGGCAAAAACCACAATGAAGAGGAAAAGCAGGAAGAGCAAACTGATGATGGACTTCATGGAATTCAACAACGACACCACCAAGTTCCTGAGAGATGCCCAGTACCTGAAAACATTTTTTTTAAATGCACATAAGTTGTTTTCCTAGGCAAATGACTACAGCCCTAAAGCTCAAAGACAGGATGAGGAGACAGACATGGGCCGCAAGACATGAGAGACTCACTTGGTCACTTTGAAGATCCTCAGTAACCTGAGAGCTCGTAGCACACTGATCCCGAAGGAGGTTCCTGGCTGGATCATTGCCCAGAGAACCTCGAAAATGCTGCCACAAATGACCTGACACACACACACACACACACACACACACACACACACACACAGAGAGAAGCATTTTCAGAGAACGCAAATATAAAAATTACCACCGGATTGGCTGAAATTAACAATTACAAAATGTATTTATTTATGGGTGTTTTTTTGTAACTTTATTTCTTTCATAAAATGTCTTATGTTTAGTCTTTTTCTTGAAAAAGATTTAATTTCAAAATTGTGAAAAGATTTAACAACAAAATAGGAAAAGGAAAAGTCTCTACCACAAACAGATTTTGAATTATGTCTAGAGCAGTGAACAAAACTTACAATGCAGTCAAAACAGTTGAAGGAGGAGTGAAAATAAGACCTGGTTCCGAGCCCATACATCTTAATACACATTTCTGACATAAAGATCCCCAAGAAGATAAACTCAGCAAAGTCTGATGGAGATGCAGAAGACAAAGAGTAACAGTTATCAAGTTAATCTGGACGCTTCAAGAAAACTTTCAGGAATGATTTCAGACAGTCTTACAGAGAAAGTCAGAGAGTAGATCAGGCTGGTTGTAGTGCACAACAGCCACACACAGTGTGTTCAGTCCCACTAGACACAGCACGATCCAGTAAAAGGCCTGTGTTTTCACTATATGCCGAATAAAGAATCTTAGTCTACGCTCCTTTTTCCGGAAAGAAGAGCCCTCCAGCTTTGAGCTTTTCAGACTGCCCCGAGCAAATGGAGAGCCTGAAAACAAGACAAGAACATATGAGGCAGGTCTTTAGCGTTATATGTGTGTTAGGGGAAAAACATGTAGTGTTTTTACATTTTACTCATGATTACCTATATCTCCATCTCCATCTTCTGCATCTAGTAGTTCTGCTTTACTTTTCTTGAGTGTAGGCCTTCTTCTTGAGCCTGTGTACACAAAGAAGGTATTACGCCAATATGTAGGTGTGTGTGTGTGTGTGTGTGTGTGTGTGTGTGTGTATGTGTTAGTTTTAGATTTGTTAGTTAGTAGATTTGCACACTTCATTTTTACATTAATCTTGTATCTTGTTTATTTTTTATTTGTACGGGATTTAAATAAATTCAGTCATCACAACGTAACACAAAAATCTAATGTTTTAGAAGAATCATCTCTAATAAGATAAATATTTGTAATATCTAATAAGATAAATAGAATAAAACACAACAGAACGTCATTTGTCATTGTACAAGACCAACAAAACAATGAAACTATAAATATGAAGAAATATGGATTCTCTTAAAATAGTCTACGTAAATGTGCCCATAATGTGCTACATTAACACTGTTCTTACGGACATGTATAAAATATCACTTCCTCAGCTGTTACATCATGCTATTGATATCACTCTTTCTTTACAATGTGAAATCCACACCACGTCCCAGCGAGGGGGCACAGAGGGAAGGAGGAGAAAAGCAGCACAGGTAAATACCATCAAAGGGCATCCTGTTATCTGGATCATTGTCTTCATCAGCCAGGATCACTTCTTCTAAAACAATAAAACAAAGTCCGTTCAAAAAGTTGACAAAACAGAGGGTAAAAAATGAAATTAGGATTGGTTGACATTTAAGAAGGATGGAAAAAAAAATAGAAGTTTGTTAGTATTCAACGCAGAGCATCACCGGCTTTGCAGATCCACTCCAGATATCCATTCAGCTCTCTTTCAATCTGCTGCTGTCGTCGCAGCTTGAGGAACTCGCTCCTGTTCTCCACACGCTCCCTCTCTTTTGCAAACTCCCTTCATAAAAATCAACAAAATTAGACAAGTGTGTGGAACAATCCAAGCAGATTGTGGATCATTAGAGAGATTCCTCACCCCGACAGAACACCCAGCACAAGATTGAGCATGAAGAAGGACCCGATAATGATGAGCGGAATGAAGTACATCCAATTCCAAGCGCTCCCTTGAGCATCATTGCTCTGCAACCCAAAACACACCACCAAAAATTATCACAGTATTCCACTCGGCTATTAAGTGTTTGTTTCCACTTGGTTTCTAAGTACACAGCCTTTGCAAAGAATTCGGAAAGCTGCATCCTGTCTGGTTTTTAATCAACCTACTGGATCACTTATCTCTCCTCTGCTTGTCTGCTTGCACTGGCTACCAGTTGCTGTTAGGATCAAGTTCAAAGCTTTAAGTTTGACCTTCGAGACCATCATCTAATCCTTCAACAACTCTATGGTATCTGCTTGTTCTCCCTCACACCATCTGTGATAAAAAAAGGACGGCACTTTGTAGCATCTACATTGAGAATCCAAAAGTCTTATTAGTACGTTCTCCCATTCATCTGCTGTGTGTTGGAACAACTTAGCCCAAATAGAATTTCTACCAAATTCATGAGATTAAAAACAAGAACTAAAGATGAGCCCTTTCACCTGCACTTGACTAACTCTCAAGGATAATACAAAACAAAACCCTTCTGTGTAGTCACTGACAAGATCTTACGTCTAGTTGTGTATCATGACAGTCATGTGTAATGAACTGACTTTTCTTGTGAGGTTATCTTTTATACAGATGCTTCTAATGATCCTCATGTTGCAAGTCACAAAATGACTTTGTATAAAAGCGTATGGTATGTGTTTTCCAGATCTTCCATAGCAATGTTTCTAGTGGTGTCAAGACAAAAGTCATCAGATTCAAGAGCCTGACATTAAAGAATCCTGTCCTACTGAGAAAGGTTCAGATCCATTGTCCATAGCACAGCTGTGGCAGACCCTAGGACACCACACACCAGGCAGCATGTAACCCGAGAGTGGCAATTCGCTGCTACACACAGCTGGGCGCTCGGCACCACTGCACCCTGCCACCACAGAGAGGAACAAATGGGCGGCCATCTTGTGTGACACTGCTCCTCTGGCTGCCTCAGCGAAAGATGATCAGACTACAAAATCCTCACCAAAACACAGTTATCTGGTGGAATAAAACTGATTTTTATAATAAATCAAGATGTTTGAGGCTTGACAATTGAGAACAATCACATTTTTGTGCATCAACTTCGGGCTTCTACCCAATTTATTTAAATGAGGGTTTTAAATAAAGCAAACATACAACTGCTGAATCTGTCAGGTTTCATTTTACCATCCATCTTGACACTCTCTTTTAGTCTTTTTTTCTACGCCCCATGGTCTCCCTTGATATGCCCCACTTCCTTTTCTTCAGCTCCTTCATTCTCACTGCATGTCTGAGAGCTCTGAAAGCCCCAGTATGTACTGCAGCTTTTTTCCAATTAAAATTTCATAGGTTTCTTTCTCAGCAGCTGTAAAAATAATTTCAGTTGAGAAGTCTGTTCAAAATTAGGGCTTGATTCACCAAGACCTGGAGACACAGAGGAAAGGAGAAGCGTCTTTCTGATTTTTGGGGTTTTGTAACGGCTAGATATTTTAACCTAAAACAAAACCAAGATAAACATGTGATGACTAGAGACATTCAGGCGTAATTTTTCATTGATTACTTGTTTAAAAAAAAACCATAATCTTTGACATACACCTGGAGATTTGCGTTAGAATGGATTTTGCCTCTCTTCAGGAAAAATGTGGTCCTGAAGGAAGCATCCTTAACGTTCGGAGATATGCGTAAGCACTTTCTGGAAACTCAAACACGCTATTAACACATCACCACTCCATTATCCGTCATGAATTTACTCACCTTACTAGAAATTGTGATCTGCTGACAAGCTGCTCATAGAAGATAAGACTGAAAATGGCCAGCAAAGCGTCTAAATCTTCAGAGATTTTGCTTACAGTGTGTCTGCTACAGTAAAATGTTCAGGAAATGTGAGTTCCTAATGTGTTTATTCCTGTGGATTGGTTATTTCTGTACTTTTTCCTTTAGGATTATCAAAAATAAAGTGGTCCAGGCAACCATGTTGAACTTTGAATACATTGACTTTCCTTCGTCTTCAATTTTACAAATTTCAGTTTTTGCAAATGCTCTTTCCTAAACAGCGCCTTAAAAGGTAATTCTTTGTTATTTTAAGTCTTTCTTTTGCTTTGTATTGTCTAAGTGAGCAGATTTTGCCCTGAATGTGTTGGGAATGGCAATTTTCCAAAAAAGCTGAATTAACCCAATTCAAGAATACATTCATAGTTTTGAATCAACTAAGATTTCAAACATTTTCAAAATGAAATGAAGAAGAAGCAGTAGCTTACATAGTAGAGCAGGTCAGTCCAGCCCTCCATCGTGATGCACTGGAAGACTGTGAGTATGGCGAACAGGATGTTGTCAAATTGGGTGATCCCATAGTTTGGTCCTAGCCAGTACTTTTTACAGGTTGTTCCATTGGGACACAGTCGAGCAGGTAGACTTTCCCCACATGGAAATTCTTCCCGGATTTCATCTACAGAAAATAGATGTCAGATAAATTGAGTTGGATAAATAAAAGCAAAAAACTATAATCGAAACAGGACTAATTTAAAATGTCCTGCAATCTGAATTAGGGAAAATGCAGAGAGATAAAAAAGATAAACGAAAAGAGACTTACCAGTGATGTTGTCAAAGCAAGTTGTGTGGAAGGTGCCCATGTAGAACTCCAGACCAATGATGGCAAACATGAGAATAGCACAGAAGAGAAGCAAGCCAATTTGGAGCAGTGGGATCATGGCCTTCATGATAGACTTGAGCACCACCTGCAAGCCTGGAGGTAGGAGTGAAAGAATACAAACAGGTTAGCATTTGTACCTTATTAATAATTGAAAAAAAGATATAAAAATGGAAAATGTGGTCTGCCTTTCAAATACAATTACTTACTAGGAATGCCAGACACAAGTTTGAGAGGCCTCAATACTCGAACCGCACGCAATGTTCTCAGGTCAAAATCTGACCCTACTGTGGACAGGATTCTGGGAGAAAAAAAAAAGGAATTTAGACATTTAAAAAATATATAAATAGCCATACTTAATGTGAGCGTCTTCTCTGAAACACTGATTCCAAAAAAATAAAACAAACTGTATTTGTCTTTCTTTTTTTAACATTTTTCACATCTGTAGATTATTCACTTTCTATCTTGATATATTATGACTAATTTTTATAACTAAACACTGCATGGATTACAGATTTACAAAGCTTACAGATTTTTGCATTAGACTAATAACATTTGAATTTGTGCTTGGAATATTTTTGGAACATAAACCACAATATGGTATACATACAGTACATGCATTAATTCATGCATACTTAAAAGGCTTCAGTATATATGTACAGTAATTCATTTCAGCAGCATCCTGTAGTTTGACATCCAGGATCAAGGCTTCTGAGCACAAAGCCAAGAAGAGGTGATTGTTCAGAGGTTGACCCCAACTGCCCACCTTTTAAACTTAATGTAAAAAAAAAATGTATGGAGCACGGCACCAAATACATACGACCTTTATATGTGCAGAAAAGTCACTGGACACTGATTCTCTTTAGTGATAACACACAGGGAAGAACAAAGACATGACTCCCACCGAATCAATAGCGTTCGTAGTGAAACCGAAGACAGTAATCAAAACCAACACTCTGTTTAGAATCACGTGCAAAGACGAGGAGCCGGATCTCCCTGTACCTAAACGACAAAATGATTATATACCATGTCCGAAACAGCTTCCATATAGCTGTCGTTGATGAACAAACTCTGTGGAACAACAAGAGAGACAGAATAGAAAGACGAGAGAGGCTGAAAAAAGAAGAGTCATGGGGTTAGAGAACTTTAAGAGGAGGAGCTGAATAAGAGTGAGAGGAAGATGCTGACTGGATGATTTATTCCCATCTCTCCTCGTCTATTAATAGATCCTGAGAGCCACTGTCAGCCGTACCTGACGTATTATCCAACACTTCTAGCCTCTAAAACACACATTTATATTAAATTAATGGTTTGTTTTCTCCCTTATGATTAGACACAAGGCTTTCAAGAGCATGTAACGTTAACAGCACCTTGCTTCTCACTGATTCCTGACAGGCTATACATTAGTCTTACACTTAAAGCTTGATGGTTGCCGGGATGATTAAGCAGCAATGCGTGAGTGAGTTGTGAGTGAGTTTGTCAATATGGCCACTACAGACCATATTGAAGTTGTGCTCTACACAGTGAAGTGAACAGACATAAAACAGGAGTAGTGGGCACTTCTGCAGGGAAGTTGGTGGAGAATGTGGAGATCTATAAAAGAGCTTTCGGGATTAGACTATACACATTTAGAAAGTGTAAGATTTCACTCCTTTCCACTTTAAAGTAAGAAAGGAATTTAATTTGGCTATTAAAAAGCGGTAGCTTAATGGTTAGATCAGGGCTGCTCAATACGTCTGTCGCCATCTACCAGTCAACCGCAATGATAATGTGGGTAGATCAATGGCTATAAAATATATACGTCAGCCAGATTATGAAATTTGCGGGCAAAATAAATTATCATTACCAATAGACAACTGTGACAATAATGGTCACACACAATATTCCGCACTTTCTTTGGTCATTTGGAAAATAAATTCTGAAGCCCTGTGGTATCTGCAGTGGTGGTCCGGTAGTAGGAAATTGGACTTGTGCCATAGAGGTTGCAGGTCTAAAGCCCACATGACCCTCGGGCATCACAGCTTAAGACTGCCCACTGCTCCGGGTCTGTGTGTATTTTCACTGGATTGTAAAATGCAGAGCACCATTTCGATATAGTCCCATATAGACAAACTCACTAACATTCTTCTTCTTTTCTTCATAATCTCTATGGCTAGTTCCCCTGTACAGGTTTCTGCCTGAGAATTGCTCATTAGTAGCCTGAGGTTAGGTTTATGAGATCAGGATTAGGTTTGAGGTTAGGTGTGGACACGAGACATCAAGGCCAGATCTGTGAAAGGGTCTCTGACTGCTTCTTGAACGTCTAGATGTCACTGACGTGACAGTGGTTCTACGTCGTCACTAAATAGGCCATCTCGCAAAAAGGGGGAAATTGAGCAAGCAAACCATACAGTGTATTTTTCTTAAATTAGTGTCTCACTTGAAGACATGTAACCCTAACCCTTTTCTCTTCACAATCCTGATAAAATGCTGAAAATGTTAGTGAAGCTTAGAATGTAAATTTGAGAACTTCTCGCATCACCAACTCCCTAGCAATACACCATATCTCCATAGCAACCACCATTTCCTCATTCAGTTTCTACGGTTACTGAGTCCTGCTCATTCATAACCGTTTCTATGGGAACAGGAGCCATTTCTCATTGATAGAATCACAGCAACACTATGCTAACAAGGGGTAGATACAGTTTGTCACAGTGGTTTTAAACCAGCACATTGCTTTTTGAACATTTGTGTATAGTTTTGTGTTTAAGAGATTCATTAAGGCTTCGTTTAGAACTGATTTTTAATTTTTCGTCTTTCCTCTTAAACAAAAACAATAGACCTTACTGAAATTGAAATTGTTCTTTATACGTTACAAAAAAAGATTGTTCTGTAAAAATATTAGGTTGCACATCTTTCGAATTTTACAAGTTATACAATAATTTAATGCAATGTAATAATATTGTAACACTACAATGATACATTTAGGAATATAATTTTGAAAACACATTTTTATCTATTTGTTTGTAGTAGTTTGGCATTTTTGATTTAACAAAATACTGTAATAGTTTCTTTAATGCTAAATAGTAATCATTTTTAGGGTAAATGGTGATTTAGTCGTATATGGATAAAGCAATAATTTAACATGAAATCATGTCAATTCAGATAGTGGATTTGACAAGAAAAAAATGGTAATGATTTTGTGAACTATATTAACGGTCTAGACCAGAGTAGAGATGAGATGCATCATTTAATCTTCAAAGCATTTTACACATCCGCCATTTACCTTCCACACACTAAAGAGAAAACAGCTGTGGATGGAGGGGGAGAGAGAGAGAGAGAGAGAGAGAGAGAGAGAGAGAGAGAGAGAGAGATCTACTGTTCTTGTGATTCAAAGCTTTGCTTGATGATTGATCATCTGCAGTAGTGAAAAACAGGTTACTGCAGCAGACTCTTGGCATTGGCTTGCTCTCTTTCACCTCTTTCTCTCTCTCTCACACACACACTCTTTCCATCTCCCTCGCTCTTACACCCTCATATGCACGCATCATTCATTTCCAACATGGTTTCTGCTTCTCTGCATTATTATCCTTTCCCCACGTTCCTTCACCAAGCTCCCTGACACACAATGACAACCCCTAACATTTGCTTTACAACAGCACATTGATTGTTCACAAGCATGCTCATTTATCTCTAAAATCTTGTTTTTTTTTTTTTTTTTT
>CM051506.1:8108884-8119751 GCA_028031935.1 Paedocypris micromegethes
TTTTTTTTTTTTTTTTTTGATAGGACAACAGCTTTCCACCAGCTTCAGACATTTAACTTGGCATTTTGCCCCAAAAAGACACAGATTGGAGACAGCAGGAAGGAAATAGATGCGGCAGACGAACAGTGCTCTTTTCCATTTTGCAGCCAAAACACCCTCTGACCCACTTACACACACACACACACACAAACGTGCGCACACACACACACACACTCACACAGACACACAGCACCCAGAAACCCTGAACTCGAAGGAAAATTCTGAATGTACACAACTGACCCACCAACATACACATAAGATAAAAAAAAAATTTTGTCGTACTATAGATTTTTTTCATGTCTTTCTGCATAAAGCTATCAATAACAGAGTTTGGATTCAAGTTTGACCTTGAGGATTGTACGTTGAGTGGTTATACAGCATATATAAGCACCGATTTATGCTTGTAATCCTAGTACACCGAACTACAACAAACCTAGATCAGATTATGCTTGACTAAACGGTCTGTGCTTTTCCAGAGCACCTTTCTGCTTCATCCTTCTCTTTGTTCGGCCTCGTCTTCCCCCGGTAGTGACATTTCTAGTGTGTCTCACTGCATGTATCCGCCGTGCTGCTCTGATCCAGGCTCTCCATGAGTCCATTAGGTCAGGAGAACCCATGTAGTTCCACTCACTCACACACACACACACACACACATTCTCTCTCTCTCTCTCTTTTCTATTTTTCTTTCTTTCTCTCTCTCTCTCACACACACACACACACACACACACACACACACGCGGACAATAAACCCACTGACAGCAAACAAAAACAAAAAAAAATACTGACCATGCAAACTAAGGTTAAAAATAAAAAATGTACCCAACAATTACATTGAAAAATACATTGAATCTACATTTTTCTACAAATCTACAAATCATACATTGTTTTTTTTAGATGCATTTCTAAATAAAGACTCACAAGCAACAAATTTTGTGTCACCCAAAAAAGCTTTTAAATTTATAATAGAAAATATGAGACTGGTACCAGTGAGCCACTTTTCTGTGTGTTTATTTTCCTCTCTTTCTCACACGTGTTTTGTTTTCCTAGTCACTGCCGCATTTCTGTTGCTCACTGCCAACAGCCAATTTCAATTGTCAAAGTCATTGTTCGGCCCACACGGCCCACAGTCGGCCCAAACACAGTCAATTGTCAGAGTCATTGTAAATCTTACTTTAGATTTTGGAGGAACCGTTTTGAAATAGATAACACTCCAGCTTTTATGAAATGGTGCGTGTAATTTTTTTAGTGAGGATGTGTTAGCTTGGACTTACCCAGTAAGCACCACCACAAAGTCCATGAAATTCCAGCCATTGCGTAGGTAGGAGCCCTTGTGGAAAGCAAAGCCCAAAGCCAAGATCTTAATTCCTGACTCAAAGCAGAAAATACCAATAAAGTAGGGTTCTGTGTCCTCCTGTGATAAAGACAAAAGAGGTAATCAGGTGTTAATATTATGAAACAAACAGAAGCAATACAAGTCTTACTTTTTTTAATTTTCTCTCCAATACCTTGTTTCCCAAAAATAAAAGACCTGGTCAATAGCAAGAAGGGTCTCTGTGGAAAGTTTGTTAACTCTAGAGTTGTTAAGTCTACTTTTTTAACAAAGTCACTTTAATGATGGCAAATAAATGACTTAATTCAGTTTCTTTTGAAAATGAGAAGATTTTGAGAGATATTTTGAGAAAGTCGAGCTGCGACTAATTTTGTATTTTATTGTTTTTTCTATTAGACATCCGGTTTACGTCATATCAAAGATTTACATTTAAACGAGACGTCACAGTGGCTTTTATGATGCGTTTAATAGTATTGTTATTTATTGTAAGAATGATTTTGAAATTGACATTACTTTATATATCGACATTATATAAAAACTGATTGACAACAATTTGTTTTGGACAATTGGTTTGACAAAAAAAATCATTTGCCTGAATATTGAACCTGTAGTTTGTTGTTCCTACCATCAAATCCACATTGTTCCTACCATGGAAACTACGCATACCAACAGGAGGAGTGTGACTCACCAAGCGCTCTGACATTGGGGTCTTATCACCATCTGGAAGATGCTGCTCCAGGGCCAGGACAATGCAGTTAGCGATGATAGTAGTCAGGATCATGTACTCAAATGGAGTGAGAAATATTGGGTCAAGGAGAAAAATGACACTGAGAACATAACAACGCTTAGACAGAGGCCAGATTTAAAGGCAAATCAGAAAAAGAACATTTATAAAACTCTGAAAAAATTCACTTCACAGATGATCTCAATAGTACTGAAAAAGCCCATATGGAAAAATATATGTAAATGCATGTTATCTTACCCATCTTACTCCACAAATATAGACTTTACTGCAAATAAATCTGTGATGTAATAACTGTAGATAATTTTGAACGAGGGATGCAAACTCTGAAATAGTGGTCAAGCAATCACAGAGTGGAACACACAGCCACACACATTCACATTCTCACTCACATTTATAAATTAATTTTCCAATTTCTAAATCGTAGTCCACGATTCCTAAACGCTTGTTTCTGGACTGTTTGAGGAAGCTTGAAACCAGGAGAAAACCAACAAAGCACAGGAAGAACATCCAAACTCTACACACAAAATCCCGAACCAGAGTTTGTGTCTCGAACGTGTTCTTCTCGCTGTGAGTCAACAGCTCTACCCGCTACGCCACCGTGCCACTCAGAAATTTCAGTTTTCTCTTCAAAAAAATTCAAATCAATAACCAACAACCGTGAGAATTCAAAAGTAATAAGCAACACTATCCAAGTCACATCTTACTTTAAATTGCTCATTCCAGTTATAGAGTATAAAAGTATAAAAAAAAAGAATTAGCTTTAGACAGGTCAACGGGGAATACCAGTGTCCCACCAGCTCAAGTGAGGTTTGCCAAAGCAAGAATCAAGCCAGCCTTGAATAGCGGCATCTTTCACCATCTTCTTTTATGGCTGGTTGAGCTTGTGGCAGTAAACTGGTATTCATGCGGAAGTAACACAAAGGAGTAGATGAGTATGAGTCAGGAAGCTTCTATATGCTTCACGTGACCTCTTCACTCGCAGCCTGTTTTTACTGCAGGCCTGATTTGTGCATGAGAGCATGTGTGTTGTGTGTTGTGAGATTTGAGGGTCAGATCCCGTCCTGTGATACAAAATGACATGCATGTTTAACTCACTATACTATCCAACCAAGGGTGAACTGGTTTAGGGCAACCAGTATCATTTAAACCAACATGTGCTCAGCTTCCACTATAAACGGCTCAAAATAAACTTGCTTCGCCTAATATCTAACACGGACATTTGATGCTTTCATGTGAATTTCTTTATTAAATAAGGTGGATTTCCAGGACAATTTATCTAGATGAGGAAAAATACAGAAATGAAATGTGTTTTTCCCCGAACCGCAAAACAAAAACAGCAAAAATTAAGAGAAACATAAACTTTGGTAAAACATTTATGCTTGGTAAACACGGTCAGTTGCAAGGAATATTTGAATTAAATTTCTAATCGTTTTTATCAATTTAATCCCAATAAAAAGTGAGTTTGATACGCAAGTGGTCTGTTTGAATTTCAGTTTTCAAGTATTGTAACGAGTAATAAACCGGCAATTTTTGGGCCACAATCTGAACTTCAGAATGGCCATTGTGCCTATCAGATTTCAAACAGACCACTTGGATATCAAAAACCACCCAACATAGAGTCAAAAGCTTGTGAGTTTACAGTATTATATAGTATTATTACAGTATAATACAGTATTATTACAGTATAATATATTTCTCATTTCTGTTAAAAACTTTTTGCTGCTGCAGAACACGAATATTTCCCCTAGTGGGATTAATAAACTCTATCTTATCTTATCTTATGTGCGTACTGAAAAAAGTATATGCATACATTTGCTGCTCAATAAAAAAATTGTTTTAGAGAATTTCAGATTAGAAAACTTGCTTACGAACACTCAGTTGGAAAACCCACCGGACTAGGATTTGAACTTGCAATGCCTGGGCGGCAGGTCCAACTCACTACCGCTGGACAACAACTGCCAAAACAGCAATGTCCACGTTCTCTGGCCATCCGTGGGTTAAACAATAAGATAAAGCCAGTACTGTGCCGAGCAGAATGAATCATTTCTGTGTGTGACGTCGGCTGGAATGATCTGGCGGGTTTTTATAAGCCGTGATCCACATCAGACCAGCATTACAACACATCACAACCCCCAGTGGCTTTCAATTAGCTCTGCCTGGATTCTGCTCCGTGTTTGTGTGCATGTTTTTCCACATGCACGCGTAAGGACACCCGCTTTATTGTTGCACGTGTTCGCTCTAGCATCTAATTGGAAACCGACCGATTGTGCGACCGGAAACCTGCTTTTTTTAGTCGCGCGTGTCAGGATGCTCAGATAAAAGAGAAAGTGGTGCACTTTTCCTCTAAAGGTGGATGAATGGGCTTCTGTCCCTGTGTGTCTGTGTGATGTGGCCGCGGCGTGTGTTTTGCTTCTTTGAAGACCCCCGAGCCCTGTCACTCGGTTGGTTTAAAGACGAGGTAAATGTGACGGTGCTGTGATGTGCTATGCAAGAAACTTTAATTATGGAGCCACTTTCCTCCCCCAGCACCTCACTAAATCAGGCGGCGATGCTGAGATGAAAGAAAAAGGGTGATAAATAAAAGGAGAAAGTCTTAGATGATGCTGTGCGGCAGATCTGAGAGCTGTGTCCTGTTAGACGAGAGGTCACCAAGCTGATGCTGGAGGTCAGGACTAAATATGGAGAGGTCAGGGAGACGCATGCACGCTGTCTATTCAATACAGATTTGGCTCAATCAAAAGCAAAACTGCAAAACTGCAAAACAATCAAGCAAAACTGCATTACAGATGCAACAATGACAAAAACCAAGAAAGCTGTGCATTTATACAATAGAAACGACACTGCTATTTACCACACCGATTGTACTGTATGTTACACAATCACAAAACTTTGGTTTAAGATAAAGAATGCTTTCATCTGAATTGTTTTTATTCTGTTTTATGCTTTTATAGTCTATTGAGGAAAAAAAACATTGCTTACTTGCTACGTTGTCAGTCACACTGACACTTTAAATGCCAATGTTACAAAAGCCCAACAGTGATTGTTATTCAAAATTTAATCTCTACACTTCTGGCCAAAAACAACATGAATACAAAATACAGTACTTCATAAAGCTTTGTTTGTCTTATTAAAGTGCTAAATTTAAATCTACAATTAAGCAGTCAATTGTCACATACATTTTTCAAGAAGCAAAGAAATCTTTAATTATACGTAGTCTGATTTCCTTTACACTACAGTTTGCCGTACTATTCAAACTCTTATTCAGATCAGTACGGCTAAGAAGGGATTTCACTTGAAATAGTTTCCCAAAATTCTGAAGGTCAAAACACTTCAGGTGACTTTTCAGAGTTCAGTTATCTAAATGATCTCCATATCTAGATTACAACAATACACTTTGCAAAAACTATAGATGACAATTCGTATCTCACACCTACGTCTCAGACTCTCCTTATGCATTGCTTCCGTCTCTCACCCAACTCTTCCTCACTCGCTCCACCTCTCCCACTCAACCGGTGCATTCATCATCTCCCCCCATCGGCCCATCTTTATTCAGCTGAGAGCAGTCTGCACTGTCAGCACTGACAAGCCGCTCCGCAGAGAGATGGATCGGGAGAGATGGAAAGACAAGTTCAGACAAGAAGACTGGTGGAAAGAAAAAGCATATAATTTAGAACAGGGAAAAAAGACGGAGTGATGTAGATGAAGGAAGAGCGATAGCGGAGACCCATTAGTGAAGAGAGATTTCCAGTCTAGAAGTTTCGAAAAGTGCAACTTGACTGACATTGCGGAAAATTCGCGAGTTGGATAATTATGCATAATTAAAGAGATAATTAAAATGACAAAAGAGCAGAAAAATGAGCTAAGCGGGAAAGCGCTATTTTTTTGCAAGCATTATATACAGGTGTGAATTAAATTGTAACTTTATGCAAATTACAAAAAAGAATGAAATCACAGCAGCAGATTTTTTGTGTATATATAAAACGTTTTCTTTTAACGTTTGCATTTTATTGTTCACGTTTTTTTTTTTTTACAATTTTTGTGAACTTCCCACTGGGCTTAATCTTCATTATCTATTAGTCTGTTTGTCTATCAAAAAGAAATGAAAGTAGACAAACAGTAAAAAAAAAGCCGACAGGAAGTCTCAAAAAATATATAGAACTGACAAACACAAGCGCATCCATGCAAAACCTTTCGCCATATTAGTAGCCGATGGCTATAAAACACAATCTTAGCGTTGTTTTACTTTACTGCTTTAATTACATAATAGAATAGTTCCCTCTCGTCGCAGTAAGTGTCCATTACTGTTTCCTATTAATGAGTTGTAATCTTTGACAAACTCAACAAGACGTGGTATCGCCGTGGTTAGCTGGGAACTTAGCACATACACCAGCGAATGAATTAAAGCAATCAGACAGACGTAGTTCCACTCTCCGCTAATCCACTAATACAGTACATGAGCCATTCAGGGGACGTGTCAGTCATTCAGAGAAAGTGTCTGAATCGCTGCTGCAGTAATTAACCATGGTGGATGGCAAAGCGCTCCACAAAGTGACCCGAGAAGCCCAGCCAGTAAAATGTAAATATGTATTGATTTCCTCATCTGGCTGTAAGGTCCCAGGCTGTTTGCTTTTCTAATACTATCTCTTGCATTCTGGAGCTGCTTTCTGAATAATTTATTAACTAGAACCAGCAGTGGGCTTTTTTGCTCTCTTAATGCAGCTATAAAAGTCAGGCCTGTAGTTACACGTACTAACACTCTTTCAATCTCTTTTGCTACACTTTAATCTCTCATTTATCCTTTGCTTCAGACGTCAGTACGTTCAGACACGATTAAGCCAGAGATTAGTTGAGCTCATGAGTCAAGACTTGTGAAGTTGCAAGTGTGCAGAAGACTAGTTAGCTTTACAGACACTGACAATTCTCTGTAGATGATGATGTTGAATAAAAACAACACATCTATTAATAACATAACACAGTGCTAGAAGAGCTATTCGTCTTTCTGTAATCAAGAGGAAGTAGGTGGTAGAAATAGTAGCATTATTCACATTAGCAGTACGTGCTTGAAACAACAGCATGAAAATTTTAGCTGCCAAGTTTCCCCCTCATCCTAAAATAGATTTCCCCCAAGTCAGCATCACACACACACACTTCTACAAACATACCACCCAGCCAGTGATATGAATAATGCACTGCAAGAATGCAAGATACGGAAACAACAGGAAAGAGAACATGAGAAATGTGCAGAGAACCAATGGAAAGAAATTGGAAAAAAAGTATTATATATATATATATATATATATATATATATATATATATATATATATATAATATACAGTGCAATATAAATGTATAATTAAACCCACACATTAAGAGATATATACAGTATTTAGACCCAGACAATAAGAGTTAAACAACCAAATTAACGTGGATCAGAGTAAAACCACCACATGGGTCATTCAATAAAGACATATTGAATAAGTCAATGAAACTGGTGCTCTTGTAATCTGAATCAAAATGCCTGGTGCAAAAATGCAATTTATAATTAAAGTGTGTGTTCACTTCACTGTGTGTGTAACTGCACTGGATGTGTTAAATGCAGATCACAATATCGATATGGTCCCTAGTGGCCATATTGACATAAATACGTAAATGTGAAAATTATTCTTCTGCCCGCTCACAAAACTAATCTCCTTTACTCTTCTGTTTAACAAAATCTGTTTAAAAAAAACGGCTTTTTCCTCGGTAATGTCTATTTATTCTACGTATGTTGTGCATGTTATGAATCAGAGAACTGATACAGTATGTATATTTTTTTAATTATTCTTTTTTTATACTATACGCACATTTTATACATGTTTTTACACATGTATTGAGCAGTATTTGATTTCAAACTGGCTTCTGCTAAAGTGAGAATAGATGTAAAACATGGCAGAACAGTTATGGCTCCAGCTATGAATGTTTCAAATTCAGCTAAACGTTTCTGCTACTTTCTCAAAATAACCGCCTATCTGTCGCCCCCTGGTGTTGACTTAATAGTTCCAGGGATTTTTTTTTCTTTTAGCAATTTTCTCTATTATTAGAACTATTTATATATTGTTAATAACTGCATTTAAAGGTTTAATCGAGAGTTCAGAGTGACATTATTATTTATTTATTTTTAACTATATATGGTACTGTTGTATTTGAAAGATACTATCAATTACAACTGATTCTAAGTACATAATTGAATTATTAGTTTACTTTTAATTTTTATATAACTTAACGATTAATAAATAAACGATTGGTGAGGGTCTCTACGTTTAAAAAAAAGCCCTGTAAAAATATATATATATATAAAAAAAATGTAATCAGACAAAGAATGACATCCCACAAGTTACAACCCGCATTTGAACAAATACCGACATAGATACGTGTAAAATATGAACATTATGGGCATTTTTGAATAAATAAAAACCCTGTTTTTATCATTAGACCTAAATTATGCGTGAAAATGACAACACAATCTAATACAAAAATACACATCATACTTTACCGTCGACACATACACAGTTACCATCCGAATATAGACAATAAGAGACGGAAGGATTTATCAAAACATGACGTGTTATCGGAGCAACTGTCGCCTGTAAACATGAGAAAGTTTTCAACAATGCTAAAAATTCAAACTTGTATTACTTTAAAATAAGCATAGTAAATATAAGAACAACAAGTTCTGCTTTTTCTGACCAACCTCAACGTTTGCAAACTGTGACGACACAAAATGTGTATCGCTAAAAGCAGCTAATGCCTTAGTTAGCATTCCTAATTAGCATCACCTGCTGTCATACCTGTGAGGTTAACTGGATTCCATTTTCGAATTTTTGTTTCAGAAACAACCTCTTCCCATTTAGAACTTTTTCTACTTGAAAATGACACCCTTTTCTGACTTTCCCTCAGAAATGAACCCAAGCTCCGAGTCTGCACATGCTGACATCAGCAAGTCTGCGCGAGTCACAGCGCCGCCCGCCAAACAGCGTCACTCTCTTCACTTCACGCTCGTGCGTAACGCACGGAAAATTCGCCAGAACTTGACTCATCCTATAATAACTGCACCGTTGCCATCGGAACACACGCATCCTTACAAATCAGTCAAACCAGCCGCGCTGGTGTATGACGGACTCAGACATGCTCAGGTGACCTTACACACTCTCACTAACCGGAGACCTTGGAGTGCCCACGCGCAGATTTAAAAGGATATGGCCATTCGGTGATCTTTTTGGCGTACTTTCTCACGAAATTGTCCTCACTGAAGATGAAGAGCGATCGGTTGACGGTGAAACAGTTTTGCCGCACCGGTATCGGGTTGTACAGGGCCATAGTTCTGGCTCGTTGGGCCATTGACTGCTTGTACATTCTCTGTTGACCACCCGGCGGACCGCCCTGCCTGCTGCCGCCGCGGCCGGGTCCACCTTGACCGTGCCCCGGTCCTCCGCCATACCTGGACGGAACTTCATCTCCGAACCGAGCCATTCTATAAACATCAAATGCCAGTCTTCACGAAGCAGGAGAAAAGGGGACGACAATTCAGCGCGACCACACCACATTACATCCCATCGGCTGCAGAACCTGTAAAACTGGAGTGCACGTTTGTCGTCATGGCTTGTTGGGCTCGAGGAGTTGATGCTTCGAATTTGGCAAGCAAAAAATATCCACAGCCACAAAAATGTACACCCTCGCCAAAAAAAAAAAAAAAACGATTAAAATGTGTCTACAGTATTTAGCTCACAGTTCGTTGCCCGCTTCAGCACACAAATGGTCCATCATCACCTCATTTTATGTCCATGCCTAACGTTTTTCCACGGTCATGTCTTTATTGAGGAAATCTCTAATTTCGTTCCGCTCATATTTCGCTCCCGTGTATTTTCTCGGGAGATTCAGGTTTTGACTATCATGGCCACGGTCATTTTACGACCAGCCCAAATGTACCTAAATGTACATACGCTGCGATCGGTATTACCTGTACATTTGAATGGTTAGGTGTCCGTAAATGACCGAATTCTAATTTGATCTCGCAAAATCCGCAATATTTGGCACGGTGTGTATCTTCTTTCGGTCACCTCAACTCACGTTCACGCGCATGCATTTGCGTCCCCACTGACGTGAGATTCCCGACGTTAATTCGGGTTTCTTCTCATTTGCGGCACGTATTTTATACGGATGCGAAGAAAATTATTATCGACGGGTATCGACTGTTTTTTGTTTTCGCTCACTGGTAAGTTGTCATCCTTTTAGAGAAGCCATTGCAGAGCCATTACAGATATTTCGGCGCAGAAGAACCAATCCTGCAGTAATAAAATCCCATGAAGGTAGAGAAAGTAGAAGCATCAATAGTGAGGGGACAACGACATGTCCGGGTCCCCATAACCGCTGTCGTTCCTCTTCGATATCCTATGGGCCGCAAACGATCGGTTCATCTTCTCCGAGTGAGGGTAAACCTTCCAAGAGAACACTCGGATCCCGTTTTTTTTCTTCTTATTTCTGCCAATGCCGAGCTGCCTGTTAGCCTCGTTACTCTCAGTCAGTCGCCCCTGAGGAGGAAAGAAAGGGGAGGAGGCAGCGGAGGACGAATGTGAGGTGGGGGCTCACAGGATATCAGCGTTTGAAATACAAGACGTACTAAACAGTAAGATCCATTCCACTGGAAATGCAAGCTGTAGCTGTACTAGCCTCGGATCAATTCAGCACCACGGACAGGGTTTTTTCTTTTTTTTTTT
>CM051506.1:8119768-8205578 GCA_028031935.1 Paedocypris micromegethes
TTTTTTTTTTCATTTTCCTTGTCTTTTTTTGCAGTGGATGACGCACACACGCCCTACTGAGAGTATCCAATTAACCTGTACCAGTAGAGAACCGGCGCTTACTTAGAAAAATACAGTTTTATGGGGAATGATTCAACAGCGATGAAACATGTACTGACAGCGCATTTTCAGTGGAAGACTGTGTGTGCGAGTGGCCGAGGTGTGAGCGTGCGTGGGGAGACAGCTGTGCGTGCGCCTCTTGGGAGCGACACCGTTTTGCTAGGGCGCGCGAGTAAGGGCCGACAGGCTATTATTAGCAGACATCTCGGAATTAATGAGCGGAGACTTCCCATCCGCTGACATCTCTCCCGTGCCCACTGATTGACAAGTTTTGCGCCAAAACTTTTATTCCAAGACAAAGTCTCCTGAAACGAAAGTATGTCCGTATATGGCTATCTTGCGAGCATCGCATTTCTGTGATAAAGGATCGAACTTCTTAGAGAGCAATGCACTTTAAAATATTGCCACTAATCGCATAATTATTTAAATGAGATAAATTAAACAGTGGACACAAATTTTACAGAAATATTAATAACAATATAATACTTTTACAGAGAGAGAGAGAGAGAGAGAGAGAGAGAGAGAGAGAGAGAGAGAGAGAGAGAGAGAGAGAGAGAGAACTGAACAGTGTGGTTTAGTGACAGATGATGGGGTACAGCAAAGCATAAGAACTGACACGGTGGATAAAAGACATTGGAAAACCGGGGACTGACACATCAAGGAGCAGAGGAAGACAAGAAAGGGATAATAGAAGAATGATCATAGAAATGATAGAGGTAAACACAGTTCTGTAAACTCTCTGGGACAATGATTTGAGTCCATAGGGCATCCCCAGGAATTCGTAATGGCCAGGCCGAGTGAAGTCTGCTTCCCACTAATCCCCCGATCTGACTGTGATGAACCATCTACGGGAGCCCGAGGATGACATTCTATGTGGATCCCTCCAACACCGTCAAAATTATCTGTTCAGAATCCATCCAACCTGCAGGGTAACCGTGGGAGACTGACACCGGAAGCCACCGTGAGCTGCCCTTGGATGGTGGACCCAGTATTGATAAAAATTACATCTGAGGTGAAGTCTACACGTGCTTGGGCTGGAAAGTGACTAGAATAGCTATGTGTCACAACCAGCATAAATACAGAAGACCAAACACATAGAGAAAGAGTTGTATTACCAACCATTAGTTATCCAGACACTAGCACAGGCGAGGATTCTAAACTCCACAGCTTCTTTAACACGTGGTGGCTTTGCTGGATTCTAAACTGCCGATCATAAATTGGGAGGGGCATAGTGTTCCTACTGAAGACCTCGTCAAATTGCTCCAAAAAAGCCCAAGGAGTGCATTATGAGTGCCCGATTGTTCTACAGGGGTGTTGCCCATTGAAGTGTACACTGTAAAAAATCCAACTCGCGTTTTGTTAGCTCAACAGCATATTCCAAGTTCATCTAACTTTTTCCACAAGTGAAAGTTAAAACAACATGAAAATTTCAATTTAACCCATCTGGTGATCTTTACATATAAATAACAGAGATCCGGATCAATTTAACCCATCTGGTGGTAATTTTCATACATTTTCAGATTTCAATTTAAAACTCAAAATTCCAAAAGTTGACTCAACTAAAAAAATAGAAGGAATCAGTTACTAGGACTTTTTTAGTTGTGGTGACAATTTCTTTTACAGTGTAGAACCACACACACACACACACACATACACACACACACACACAAAGAATCACCTTATCCCATGATCTAGCTCAGCAAGCTGTTCCCAATTAAAAAAAAATACGTGTGCAATCTAGCGAATGTGATGCGTTTAATGTTGGCAAGAGCCTGTGGGTCAACAGCTCGAGCAAGACCAGCTCACAGTCAACAGATCCACCACAAATGACAAGAGCATTATCCATGGATATGTCACAACAGTAAAAAAATCATACCCCATGAAATCAAAACAGGTGACATTGTCAAACTAACCCTGAAAATTGTGATTTGATATACTATTGGAATAAAGGCTTATTAACCAAAATTATAAACTGTATGTGATCTCGGGTAGGTGGGGCTGTCCGAGGTACTGAAAAAGTTCTTCCACCTCGGATTCTGTATTTTGAATCTCTCACCACGACAGCTTTGCCATCTTATTATAAAAAGAAAAACTAAATATATATACACTTAACATCTGTAACAGAATTATAAAAATTGCTTAGCTAATTTTACTTTTGTTCTAAATTTAATATTTTATAAAATATTATTAAAGACTTGGTCAGGAGCAAATGCAAATTCATACAACACATTAGAAAATCTATGATCAATTAAAGACGTGATGAATAAGATTGTTTATATGACTGCAAACAAGAAAAGCGTGTCTGCTGCGACTAATCATAGTAACAACCGAGTATTGTGTCTGCTTTGATTCTGATGGTGAAGCTAGCTGTTTTTGTATGTCAGCCTTGTCACACAGTCGGGGTTCACAAGGCGATTGCTTTTGAATGTCAGGGTCTATCTCCCGCTGCCTTGTGAAAACACCCCTCCCTTACTGAATTATTAACTATTCAACACTAATCTAACACAGCAGCACAATATCAAAGAGAGAGAATTTCACAACACTTCTCTATAAAAACCATAAACCATGATAATCAGGTCTGTTCATTGGTCTATATTATACTAAATAAAAAATGTTATACCATTTGCTTTAACATTCAAAGCAGTGATGTGGCACATTGCTAAGGCAGAGCTATACAGCAAGTGACTGTTTCATGGTGATGAAAACAGGTCAGGTTTGTACAAAAGCTCAGTGCCAATCAAGAATTCTGATGTTATACTGCCGTGTATTTGCTGCAGAATCTGAACTCACTGACTCATAAAGGTGAATAATTGATACACAGCTGTGTAAACTGGGTTCTCTGTTCCTTATTTAACCTTTATATTCCTCACATAAATCTGACGGTCAGTAGAACAGCACACAGCATTTTTCTATGTCACTGTGTAACATAATTAGCATTTCAATGAGAAGATTGATTGATTTATGCATCAATGTGTTTTTTAACTTATTTTATATCATCACAGTGACAACATATCAAGAACATTGCGCTTTTTAATAGCATATCATTGCTTTAGGTTGTAGTTGTAAAACTGATTGAAAGGTAAAAGGGTTCATTGTCCCTTGAGAGGAACATTTTATTAGGGAAACACGTCCAAAACAAAATTAATTTTTAGACTTGGTAGAATATTTCATCTGCATGAGCATCTGGAGGTACTGATGCAGTTTTGCATGATAAGTGGCTTTCCACTTGCTATATTGGAATATGCATGATGTTACACCTGATGTAAGCCAGGCTGATCTGTGACGCTTATAAAAAGGAGATAGGATTCTGCTGAGTGGTATCAGGTGGAGTGATCACATGATCAGAATTCCAGCGATGACCGAGAATATATAGTTTGTGGGAGGAAACCTAGAGTAGAGGGTGGAACCAGGTTTGAGGGTTTCCATGACAACATTATGTCAGACTGCATTATGTGAAATTATACTATTGGCAAAAAACATCACTAGAACTGAATAATGTTTAAAAAGCATTAACAAGGCATTTAGGAAAACTGATACATTTTTTAATTATTTTGGGAAATTATTTACGAATATATTTCAATCGGTTAATCAATGCAAACCTTTACTTGTCTACAGCTCTAAACCATGGAAGCCCCAGAGATTTCCTGTGCTCCTAAGATTAGCCACAGTCAGTCACAATAGCCATTGAGAAAAAGCTTTTGCAGGAAGAAAGCTTGGAGGGCAGCCAGACAAACCTCTTGGGAAGGGAGATAAATATGTTACAGCATGTGTGTGAACGTCTCTTCTTGGTTATGTGACCTTGAGCATCTTTTTGTGGCAACATTTTTTTAAATACTTCAGGTCTAATACTTCTAAGATGTACTAGAAATGTACTTTATACGTATGAAAAAAAAAACTAACAAGATACATTTTTAAACAAGTTGTACTTGTTTTTCATTTTACATTTATATAAATCAATATTGTTATTAAATGAATGTTTAAATCTGTTGTGTTACTTATCTCTCCAGAAAAAAATATATATTTTAAATAAATAAAACATATTTATCTTAAGCATGGTAAAACACACAGTAAGCATTCTGCTCATTACCCAGACTTAAGCGCACACATTTCTTGCTGATTGTAAATCTTCCTGACTATTTAAGGCCAGCTTACTGCCACTAGCATCACGTCCTGACCAGTGCAATTACAAATGATTGCAATCATTACAACCTTTCATGTTAATTGATTAGAGAAAACCATTCACTGGGGTCTGGTTAAAAGAGAGGTCTTTCCCCAGTTCAAAATCATAGCCACAGTCTTGTAACGCCCTCTAGTGTGTAAAATCTATATTGCACTTAGAACTATCTAGTAGTAGTTATCGAAAACCAATAAAAAAGCTATATGAATATTTGTATAAACAGTATATGAACATTCGTCTAGTTATAAATACGAATATATATATATATATATATATATATATANNTATATATATATATATATATATATATTAGACAATAGTTAACAAAAATAGAATATACTTTAAGCATTTCAAATACTTTTTGAGATATGAATATCGTACATTTTTTATGGATGTTTTTTTTCTAAATACTGTTCTGAATACTAAAGCAGTTTTGTAATTTAGATTTTAAAGTTCTGACCAATTTGTCGCAACTTTAACTAAAACACTACAAATCCCAGAAAGCCCGGCGATTTCAAAATGGCGCCTTGTCAATGACACAATAACGTCAGTACACTAAATTTTATGACTGGGTAATGTTTTTGTAGCATAAATAAGTAAAATGCGACTACTGATAAAGCTATCGAAACAACTACCGCAAACATCGCTCAAAATACCATTATATTCAAGGCTTTTTTCGAAAACGTCATCAGAACAGAAAGGCAGCGACTTGAAAGAAGATCCTGAGTGGTTGTGCGGATCATCTAAAGAACTTTTGGCTGCAGTGACTGGACATGTTGAAGTTATACAAGATTTTATAAGCGAGGAAGAGGAAAATGCTCTTTTTAAAGAGGTAGAACCAGGATTAAGAAAAAAGAGATACGAATATGACCATTGGGATGATGTAAGTAATACCAAAACTATACAAAAATAAAGCGTATTGCGTAATGACGTAATTAATTAAGTTAATTCTAAACTTAAAAGCTTTATAATACGTTTCTTTATCTATCTATATATCTATCTATCACTTAAAACGTTATATAAGCCAAGGCTAATGGCTGACATGTAATTTTAACAGTCTAAAATGGTCTCCTGAAAGCTGTCACGCACCCACTGGATTTCTTTTCCACCTCAGGCCATCCATGGTTACAGAGAGACGGAGCGCTTGCAGTGGGGAGATGAGTGTGAAAGCCTTCTGAAGCGAGTGAGGGCTGCTGCCTTTCCTGAGGACAGTCCACTGCTCGGCCCGGTGCATGTTCTGGACCTGGATAAAGGAGGCTACATTAAAGCACATGTTGACAGTGTGAAGGTCTGTCTATCCGCAGGAGTAAAGATAAATATCCTGAGCTGTTGTTTTACCTCTGGTTTTCTATAGTTCTGCGGGAGCACCATCACTGGACTGAGTTTGTTGTCCGACAGTGTGATGCGACTGGTTCCAGAGAATAGTTCCACAGACTGGGTGGACTTGCTCTTAAGTCGACGCTCACTTTACATCTTAAGGTATGTGTTAAGCCTAAACCAACCTAAACAACAGTAACTCACAAGCACAACTTGGTAATCATCCAATCAAATGAAAGCAAGTCAATTCATTTAGTCATCTATTATAATGTGATGAAAACAACTTGCTGCAGTTCAAACTGAGCATCCAAATGGGAAGGATTTTAGTGACTTTGAATAAAACATTTTTGCCACTTTATTTCCTCCGAACTTTCTATGCATTAATTTTTAGTTTTCAAAAATTAAAAAAGAAATGGATTTTTTTTTTAAATGGGGGAGGGGGCACAATTCAGAAAGCAAAACAAAAATGATGCTTATTAAAAATGTTTAACCACAAATCTACTACGTAGCTCACAAGGGAAAAACATTTGTAAAACATCTTGTTTCTATTCACAGGAATGATGCTAGGTTTAAATTCACACATGAAATCCTGAAGGACGAACTGTCATTTTTCTCAGGACTGAGAGTCCCACGTCTTCGCCGCATCTCTGTCATCTGCCGAAATCTGCCAGTTTAAAGGATGAAGAGGACTCTAGGATGACTTCGCTACTCTAGGAATATTTGCCATCTTCATGAATCATGTTTGTTTCCCAGCCACGTCACGACTTCTCAAATTAGGTTCTCAGAATGGAATTTTAGCAATGATCACAAATACTGAAATGTTCTGGAAATGATTTCCAAATACATGATCCACATTTTATTGAGAAAAAAAATATTGAGAGAACATTGTCTTTCACATTGCCACTTTAGGCTATGAAGAGCAATTCAGTTTTACGGTGAATCCGTGTCTAAATGGCTCCTCGATTTGCTAATAACAAAAGAAACAAATGCGCTTGCACAGTACAAAACAATTACTTTCATTAAAAAAAAAAAAAAAACTTGCATTTCACCTTGTTTGCATTTACTTATCAGTTTTTAACTCGTTTCACCGCAACCTCTAGCTGGTTAGTAGGCTAGACACACAAATGCAAAAAAAGTGGTTAGCTTTAAAGCAAAATGAGTTTGAGTGCACTGGACTAAACTGGATTCACTTGGTAAGGTAAAAATGCATCTTGTCATTGATGTTCTTCCTCTCTGGGTTCAACCTCTTCAGGATCTGGGCCAACACATTGACCGTCTGGTCACTGTTGAGACCCGTCCGCTTGGTCTGGAACTTTTTCAGCAGGTCTTTGGTGGTCATGGGCTTCCGGATGAGATACCTGCGCACGGCTTCCTCCGTTAGCAGAAGATCACTAAAGAGAAAAAGAATAATTTAAGGACTCTTTATTGTGGCAATTTGATTTTGTGCTTGAGAAAGTTACGTACTCGTTTAAATTCAAGCTCGATTATAAAAAAACAATCATTGCAATACAATAACGGAAAGTGTAATGCCATTTCAGTGTAGCACTTGTTCTCTTGATTGTAGTTAGTGCATAAACACTGATGTAGTGCAGTAAGAATCTACAGAAGAGGATGCTGAGCTGGTACCTGGAGCTGGGAGTGGATTTCCCTGATGCTGGTTGAGGTGTGCTCTTCCCTGAAGAACTCTGGGCACCGGCCTCCATCTTTAGCCTTTTAGCCACAGGGGTCTCGGAGCTGGGAACTGTGGTCTGTCGTTTACCTAAAAGACAAGCCATGAAAACTCGATAGATACAGCAATTACATGACCATTACATCATCGCCAGTGGTTTCCCTAATATCGTTTAATCATGTTACATAACCGACGTTTTAACTTACCTTGCTCGAGTTTGCTCGCAGCAGCCTGAAGAGTATTTGAAGTTGAGGCAGTGTCGAGAGACGGAGTGCCAGGTCGACTTCCTGTCCTTGAACTACCAGCCGAGCCCCGGCCAGCCCCTCGCTTAGGAGGCGTGCGCTTCTTCTGTTTAATGGGAGAAGAACAATGAGAGACGACACAAACTCACAACATAAAGCTGTAAGGCATCACAACCATGAACAGGGCTGAAGCTGCTTCTCCTTCGATGTCGCTGTCTTCAGAGCTGTCAGACTCCCCGCTGCTGTCTGAAACAAATCAAGAACAAGCTAATAAATGGAAAATAAAACTTGCTTTTAAATGGATACCACTAATTTGTGAAAATTAATCAAGTGATGACGACAAAGAAATTACAATGAGTGTATAATAAAATAAAATAAAGGACTTTTTTTTATTAAAAAAGATAAACTTAATAGGTTGGAATTTACAATTAGTTGTTGACTTTATCACCTTTCTTTTTTTTCTTTTCCATCTGCACAGGTGTCTTCTTGCCATCATCCTCCTCTTCTTCCTCTTTTGCCTCCTCTTCGTTCTTGTTTTCCTCCTCGCTTTCATCTCCACTGTCAGACATTTCATCAATTCCTGAAGAGAAAAATATATAACTTTACAGAATGTCTTCTAACGTCTGTGCCTGAAGGGAAACTGGAGGAATTTTGTAGACCTTTAGGAACATCTTCTCCTTTAGCTGGCTTAGCTTTTCCTTGATCTTCCTCTTCAGAGCTTAAAAAAAAAAGCACATAAACAGCAGTTAGTTCAGTTAAGAGCAGTGCTTCTATGATGTAAACGTAGCAAGAACGGAGAGTCACCTGGTCTCATCAGACATGTAGTCCACCTCCAGACCCTCAAAGTCTCCATCATCACTGTCCTCAATTTCATCTTGGTCACTTCCCTTCTTTTTCTTCTTCTTCCCTTTACCTTTGTTTTTCAATTTTTTTGATTTCACCTTGTCCTCCCCTGTTTTAGATAAAGTTTTTCTGAGAGACAATTTGGGATTCATCGTCACATCCTTTAATTTGAGTTGCTTTGCTCACCCTCTCCGTTGTGCTCATCACTGTCATCACTACTCATTTCCAAATCCTCCTCCAGATCATGAATGCGTAGGTCTCCTCCTCTGCCTCCTTTCTTTTTCTTCTTCTTCCCGCCCTTTTCTCCCTCTTCCTCATCATCGTCCCCTCGCTCCTGTTCTCTAAAACGGCGCTGAAGCATGATGCTGAAGTGGTTCACTACTTTGTTTCTCCTATTGCAAATAAGCACAAAGTTTGTATTTTTCCACAGATATTCTAATCGTCAGATGTTCTGTAGAAGTGCTTGGACCTGTCCCACTCCTCATCCGCCTCCTCAGCAGTGAGTGTGCGATGTTTGGCCTGTGGCGTGAAGTTGTACCAGGCGTGCACAGGAAACGCCTCAAAAACACCATCAACGCACTGTGTAAAGATGTAGTAAGATGCATTTTCCGTCACTCCGCCTTTCTTTACACCTTTGAACCTGTGAAAAAAAAAAAAAAAAAAGTCCACAAACCCATTAATTCAAGTCTATGAAATCTTATATCAGAAGATGTAACTTTTGATAAGATGACAGGTCTAAGAATGGAGTGAAACTACCTCCTTCCTGATTTTCCATTAACTTTAAGGATCCAGGGCTGGTCCTCCACCTTGAACTCCTTTGTAATGATGCCATACTTCTTCCTCCGTGCTTCCTCTCTCTGTTTCTTCCCAAACTCACTGCCGGCTGCCCCTTCTTGAGTCTCTTCTTCACCATATATGCGTCTATTACTCATGTCCCGCTCCATACGAGCCTGAAAAATCACACAAATCCACATCACAAAATGTGCATCAAGGAAGATGAGAAGAAATGATGAAGAAAGATGTCAAGTACCTGAGTCCATGTAGAACAACTGACTTTATCACCCGCATTGAACGACATTATGTTGTATTTTTTACTGGTGTTCCTGTTGGACGACAATCAGAGATCAGATACCAAATAATCTTCTTAAACACAAGATTATCTTGTAATTCACAAATCTTACTTGGGTACTCGTACGACGTACTCTGTAGTCGAGGAACTGCTGCTCCCCTAGAATATGAATATTAACATGCAAGTCAGAATTAATAATATGGTACAACAGTACTGCAGACTGAGAGAGGGATCTAAACTCACCATTGAAGCCATCACAACGATTCACCTGTTCAAAAATGGACAGTGTTACCGAACAACAATACTTAATCTGACATTTTATGTACGTGACATAACACGAATATACACAATTTCCTTTTTTTAACCAATACTGCTCGGTATAGCGTTAAAATTACTCTAAAACTCTGGGTATACTGTTAATTTTCCATTTCCAGTTCTTGACTAATACAATACCACCGACATATCAACACGAACCGTCAATGCGAAAGTTTAAAAGAAACCTACCTTCAAAATTTTAACTGGATGTCTTTCGATGTTTTCTTAAACAATGAAATCCAAAATAACGTTTTACCTCAACAACGCTGCGGGAAGCAGATTAAATTCACTCTGACATAAAACAAACGAACAAAGCTGAAATAAAGCATTAAAGTCCTCACCAACGACACACAATTATAGCTTCTTCTCTGTCCGTTCATGTAACATTGCTACGTTAACGCGGGATTTATCGCCGCCTCGTGTTCAGGAAGAAAATCGTATACGGTACAGATTTTTCAACCTAGCGTAATTTCCTGCAAAAAGTACGTATTCGCTTACTTATCCAAACGTATCCAGGTGTTTCGATCATTTCCATGGCAACAGGACTATAAAACCTTACAACAGATATAAACCTTACTATAAAAAATTACAACAGATTTGAAAAGGACGAGTCACCAAGGCAACCCAGTGAGCATCACGGAACATTCCCAACAAAATGTAGTAAAATGTAGAGTAGTGTGACATACATTCTGTACACAGTATTTAAATAAATAAATATGTTCTGTCTTTTTTGTATATGGTTTTGTGTATGTTTAAAGATACACGTATGTACCATTATATATATAGTTCAAGTTTCAAGTTCAAGTTTATTTATATAGCTTTTCTTAATTAGTAGGGGGGAAAAAAAAAAAAAAAAAAAAAAAAAGTGTCCATTGTTCATCTGTGTTCAAAAATTTGAAAAAAGTGTTAAAAAAAAAAAAATAACGTATATATTTATGCTTCCTCTGCAGAAGGGATTAGTAGTGGTAGTGATATTTCTTTATTTATTTATTTTTTTTTTTCATTTATTATTCCACAAGAATGCGCTGTTGAGCTTTCTTGGTGATGGAGCTGGTCTTGAGTGACTCCCAGTGCTGAGGTTTTTCCAGATTAACATTAAGGAATTTTGTACTCTAGGCGATTTCCAAATGGGCTCCATCATAATATCATGCATGTCTTGAAATCAGGCTTACTGCATTACATTTCTTCATATTATGCAAATGTTTAATATTATGACTTATTTTTAAGTCTTCATATTATGTAACACAATACAGTATTTTGCATTTCTAAGCCATGTATAATCTTCTTAGCAATTACCTGTAAATGCTACGTTTTGTAAAATTGTCATTTACATCACAGAATGTTTTTTTTAAATCATGTACATAACACACACAAAAGTCTTTACTTCGACGGCAATTCTGTAAGGCCAAGATGGAAAAAGTGTAAACAAGCAAACAAACACACACTGACGCTCATTCAAGTTTGAGTTGAACTAAAGTCACTGTGCAGCCGTAGAGCAGAGAGACGAGGAAAAGACCCAGGAAAGCACAGGCCATTTTCCAGGCTTCTTCAGTCGAGTCTTGAGCATCATCACCTTTGTTCTCATTTATATATAGTGCTTCGCCAAATATTTCTGTAACAGGCAAAGACATCAAGGTTTTTAATCAAAAAATGATCTCAGTTGTTGTTAGTTTCAATTCATAAAATAATTGAATGTATTTTATTCAGCACCTGCTTTGATTGAGATGTTCACCAGCAATGTTCCAGTGACATGCGTGACTTTACATGTATATGTTTCTCCAGGCGCCCAGTCTAGAGGTAAATGACTCCGAACACTAAACTTCCCATCAGAGCCTTTGGCTAAACTGGTGACGTTATGGTCCATCAGCTCAGTCATTTCCTGCTGCCAGGAGATTTCGATGGATGATGGACTGAATCCAAATGCCAAGCAAACCAACTCATTACTGCCCTGCAGGAGCTCGACAGACGGAGCCGAGTGGACCAAAGACCCTGAAAACAGAAGGAAATAATATTAGAAAACAATGCAAAACAAAGATATAAAACCTCAAAAATGTAGTTTTTTTGCTTTTCTGCTTTGCATTTTTGAGCCTAAACTCAGTATCAGTAAAATACTTGAGTTCTTTTAAAATGTAATACTTCACAGCTTTTTCTTCAATTTTTTTGGATTTAGAGACTTGTAACTTGTAATAGAGTAATTTTATTACATTTAAAATGTTATTACATTCTTATTACAGTAAGGTATCCTTACTTTTACTATTAAGTATGGTTTTCCAGTGCTCTCTACACCTCTGACGACTACAGAAGTTGAAGACCTGGACCTGAATGTGATTTATCGCAGTGATTTTCAACCATCGCCACCTAGAGGGCCGCGAGAATATTTTTTTCCCGCGATTCGCGGGCCGCGAAGTCCGCGGAACAACAATGAGCTCCCCACCACTAGATGACGCTGAGGTGTCAACACGCTCCAATAAGCAGCAGTCAGTAGCGGCAGACTTTTGACTGAAGGTGGAGGACGTTCTTAAAACGAACAAATGAAGATAAAAGTTACGACTTCAATTCGTTTATATTAATGGCAAAAATATCAAACGTTAGCTTAAACAGCTTGACATCTTCGTTTTTCGCATGCAATTTTTACATTTTTTTTTAAGAAAATTAAGGAAAAATCTGAAACGAAAGAAAATAAAGCTTTCTACTAAAAAGTGAAGATAGCAAGTGAGGAAAATGTAAAAAGGAAACGAAAATAATGCCAAAAAATCTTAACATTTGTCTTGTAATAGACAATAAATGTTGTTACTTTTTCCTACTAGCTTAGAATTAAGTGTGAACGAATTTTTGTGTATTTCATATAGTTATTAAATTCAACAAATCATGATTTGGATTGGCTGAAATAATGTGTGTTTTAATGGGCCGCGGGACACTTTGATTTGGACAATTTGGGCCCTGAGGTCAAAAAGGTTGAGAACCCCTGATTTATCGGATCCATTTACTTAAATTTTAAACAGCGTGAACTCACCATACAAGTTCTGTAAAGTTGCGACGAATACATTTGTTGAAGACTCGTGAGAAACAACACAAGAATAAGTGGCATTTTCCCCTTGCGATGCCGGAAGCTTTAACGCGCTGTGCATTGAAAAAGCTCCTCCAGCATCAGCAACCACAGGACTGTTAGTGAACTCAGTCACATCCAGCCGAGTCCCGTCCAGTACCCAGTGCAGTGAGATATCAGCCGGGAAGAAAGCAGAGATGAAGCACAGCAGAGGAGCTTTGTGGGGTCCAGAGAGATCGCTGTCGGAGGGACGGAGGATTCTTACCCTCGGCTCTTTGGGGTCTGCGGGAGTTAAATGTGAAATTCTTAACAATATTCTATTATTAGTCACTGATGTCAGAAAATGTGGAACTGTGATGAAGATCTGCTCACCCCTGGTTTTTGAGATGGTCTGTTTCTGTGTGCCACTGGAGCACAAGTGTTTTACTTCACACGTGAAAACTTTGAATGAATCCCAATCACTTACAGGAACCTCCAACACTGTTTGTGTGGTGTAAGAACCATTGGGATGAGTTACGGAGTCGCTGTGGACCAGAAGATTGTGCTTCGCTCCGTTCACTTTCCATTGGCTGACCAAAAGCTTGATGCTGTGACTAGTGACGGAGCAAATCAAAAGGACACGTTTGTCAGAACTGTGGGAACGACTCTGCACTGAGACGTCTGCCTTCAGACTGGAACGTCCAATCACTATTGAGGAAAGACAAAAAGTCAAAACCCGTCGCTACACAATATTCTGGTATTTCTCTGTTGTGTCTGTGTGATGCTCAAGCAAACAGAAGTTTATTCTGTCACTGCAGCAATGACCAAAATATAAAAATCCTGTATATAAAAGACTGGATGGAAATAAGATTAATACTGATATGAAGAAGTAAACTAGTATCTGGACATGTTGAGTAGTCTGAATTATTATAATAAAGTCCTTCAAACTCTTGAATTTTTTTTAAATTCTGAAATTTTTTTTTTCCAAGAAGAAGGGTTTATAAAAATATTTATCATTACAAAAATGTGTATTTGTGATTTTGAGAAAGTTGTATTTTGTAATACAATAAATATAAAAATATGATTTTAAAATAATGATTGTATTTTCATATGGGAAATGTAGTTTTCGTTGATCAAGCTTTTTGGCTTGATCAAATTAAACTCATAAATCAATTGTCTTAGGTCCTGATACCTGCACAAACGGACTGACTTGCAGTTTTCACAATGTTCCGATCGGAAATCTCACAAGTGTATTTCAGTCCCTTGCTCCAGTCTTGCTGCGGCACCAGTATCTCACTGTGGACTTTCACACGACCATCTTCCATCATTGCGACTTCCAACGGTTTGTCTGGTTTTAAAGTTTCTCGAGAGTCTGAAAGCCACTTGAGTTGTGGGTTGAATCCCGTGCCGGAACACATCAGCCTCTGAGGTTCTGCTCCAGAATCATCTTTTCCTTCAATAACTACAAGTTTGACTGTCGGATCATCTAAACAAGAAAGAAGAAATGGTCCATGTTTCTTCTAACCTGTTAATAATCAAGAAACAGAACGACATTCAAACTTTCTTACCAAATATTTTTCCTGTGGGTTTGGATGTCGACTGTTTAGTGAAGCTTCTCCAAGCAATGCAGGTGAAGGACTTGTATCTGCGCTGGTGCTCAGCAGGAATCGTGAAATACGCGCTCAAATACCAACCGTCTCCAAAAGCTGACAGCTCCGAACATCTGATCTCGGAGATTTTAACACTGTTGGCTTGGAGAGAGACACAGATTTCTCCAGAAGAGAAACCATTCACTAGACACTCCAGCACATCCCCGCTAATTGACGATGGTAGTGTCAAAGGTCTCCTGATGGTCACTACAGGGTTTGTTTGAATATCTAAGAAGACAAATGTGATTTAGTGTGTAATTTTTCCCAGTTAAGTGAATAAGAGCAGCTTACCAGCTTCAATAGCCGACTTCTCCACTTCAGGGAAACACTGGTGTTTAGCTTTACAAACCAAAGAACCAAGTTTCAGCCACTCAGCAACATTCAAAGTCAAGTTGCTGACAGTGTTCTGTGTCCTGAAGCTCGTCTTTTGAGTTTTGGTGTCTTTGGTGTCTTTCTTCCCTCCTTTAGTAAACCATGAAACATGAGTTTGGAGTGGAGCTTTAACAGCGCACGATGCTGTGACTTGTTTTTGCATTAAAATGTCTCTGAGTCTGGGTTTCTCTACATACACTGAAGGACTGAACAAATGTGCTGTGAAAACATAAATAATGGTTATTTTCACACCATGAAAAGATCATGAAAAGACACTCTTCTGGACGTTCATCTTACCTGTGCACACGTTATATTTCCGCTCAAACACTTCCGAGTTGTGTGTGGCTCGACATGTGTATTCTCTGCCTGGATCTTGTGGAATTAAGGTTAGTTGACTGACAGTAGTGAAGGTTTGCTCTTTTTTATCTGAATTCTGATACTGTTTATTTTTCACAGATTTGGTGAAAGGGGCATCGTCTCTTAACCACTCGACATTGAGTCTGTCTGGGTAATAGTCAGTCAACTGGCATTCCAACACAATCTCATCCTCGTCTTCTCTCCACTTCAGACTGATTGTGGGTTTATTGACACGCTGTACTATTGAAATAAAGATAAAACGATGCTTGAGCAAAGTAAAAAGTACAAGGCTGGAGGACGAAACCTGCAGTGCTTTAAACTTCAAAAGTGTTTCTGCTATCAGTCAGAAAACCAACAGATGAAAGATGGTGAAGAAGGGAAATCAGAAAATGCTTCAGTGACCCACACACACCAGCAGCAGAAGAAGAAGGTGATAAAACTCAAAAGCTGCAACAGACAAAAAGAAAAAAAGAAAACGGAAGCGAAACCTTCTGGATCTCTGAAGCTTGCGGACAGGAAGACACCTTGTCATTTACATAAACACCCTTTCCTGTTATAATATTACTTTTAAATCATTGAACCGTTACATTTTTTTCCCCAACTGTAAGAAACTTCAGCAGCTGCAACCACAACTCAGTTTAAAAAAGGACACGACAAGCTACAGGGTCAAATCAATTAAAGTTTGTGTTTATTTGAGATTTAAAAAATAGCACAGTCACATATTTACAAGATCTTTGCAATGAATAGAAAACGTCTTGGGGTTAGATTTACACAATCTCATTTCACCTGAAAGAAATACACGGGCAGAAATTAGTGTAGTGCACAGTTTCTCTAATATAACAAATATATATCATTTAAAATAACTGATGATCTTTATAATAAAACTAATGTAACTTTGACCCCAGAAACACTTACCTTGGTGAGAGTAGCACCTATGCTGTACATCAGGCTGATGAGGAATAGAAAGATGAAGGTTATGGCCGTGTTGGCGATGCCATTGTCGTCAGCATCTGCTTGATAAAGTGGATGTTCGGTCCACACAAGCCAATCTGCCGGAGAAAAGAAACACACGTCACCTCACAAAAAAACTCACAATAAAAAGTCTAATAGAAAATTACATTTTGTTGGTTTTGCTTTGTATTCTCATTTATGGCTGGATGATTTTTATGGCCCAGTATTTATTTATTATAGTTTAAACAATAAATATTGGGTTATTGGAAATGCTTATTTTAACATTTCTGCAATTCAGATTTACTTTGTAAGTAAAGTGATCCTGATAACCAAAAATGTTTTCTGTCTTGGCAAGCCGATGATGTAGAAGAAAAAGATGAATAAATGATTCAACATAAATTACTGGACACAAACCGTTACAATGTCTGCACATTCAAGACAATTCTTAGGTAAAGAATTATTACTTTTAAAGCTGAAGTATTTAAATTTCTCACATAATTCAGTGAGTGGTAAAATAATACATAGAATAGTACTCTCTCACACACACACACACACACACACACACACGCACACTGTATATATTTGTTAGTATTTTTTGTTAATAATTTGACACACTTTTTCTTCAAATACTTTGTTTCATATTAAAAGTACAATGTGATTAAATTAAAGGCACAGGTACAGTATTATGCTTCATACTGTTTTTATTAGACGTTTTCTAAGGATAAAAAAGCACACGAAGCCACATGGATTAAAAGACAAGCACACTTACAAATACAAACAGTAAAGTTAATTAAAAATAATAAAGAAATTAATAAAGCATACAAAAAATATATAAATATACGTAACAGACACAACAGATAGACACACACATGCATTACTTGCATGACTGAGCAGAAACATTCAGGGTCAGATTAATAACACTCGGCCCGGCATTAGCTCCGTCTTGAATAGATTTAGTCAGCACACGCATATTGTCTTCGATGCTTTCATGGTACACAACACAACTGTACACCATGCCGTTCTTCCACTGAGAATAATCAACTTTGATCTGACTGTACATGGAGTAGCTACTCGCTCTCAAAGAGTTGGTGTAGTAGTTGTGAACATCATCGGTATTCACTTGTTCATCATCGGCAAGCCAAGACACAAACACCTCTTTGGGGTAGAAGTCCTTTACATAACACGTGAGGGTCACCAGGTCGCCCGGCCTGTGCTCCGGCGGAGCTAACAGGAAAACCGATGGCCTCTTTTTCCTTCCACCTGGTAACACGAGAGCACTGTTACATCGGACGCTTTTGTTTTTTGTAATATTCAAGTTATTTTTGGCAACAGTTAAAACAATTAATTTCAAAATATACTAGAGAGATAAAATAGTTATCTAGTCTAGGGGTTAAGAATCGAGAGTTTTGAAGATACAAAGGGCCCATTAAATATAGTCTAGCTCAAAAACAATCTTAATTAATAACATCATTATTTCATATATAATGTAAACATAATATACATTTAAATAAAATATATATATATATATTTTTTGTGTCCCAAAAACTGAGGTGCCTCAGAAATTAATGCATCGAAAGAAAAACTCATACCATTTTCTCTCTTGTATGTCTTGATTGTTTGTGAAGCTTCTTTATCATGTTCAACAACGCAGTTAAATGTTTCGTTACTCCATTCCACAAAATTTATTTTTGCATCAATTTCCACAATTTTCTTTTCTCCTATGTTCTTTTTCAATAACTCTGCGAAGCTCTTTCCCGACTGTGTTATTTCAATTTTGTTGAATCCAGACTTGTCCGCTTTAGCGATGCATTTCAGAAATCCAGTTCTGTTCTTCAGCATTAACTCAACAGAGGGAGGAATTATTTCAACATCTAGATTGATATTGGTGTTTTCATGATAACCTATGCAACAGAAAGAAAGACTTACACATTTTACAGACAAGAATGTAAATATATAGATGGATGATGAAATGTGAAATATGAGGAATAAAAAATGAACTCACTGGAACTGTCGACTTCTCTCGTGTCAGTTCTGTCATTGTGATGAAACTCACACGTTATTTTAGTGCTTTGATGCTTCCAAAGTTCTCCTTCGATTTGAAAAACACTCATGGCGCTATATAGAGTTACACTGCCGGATTTTTCTTCTTTCACAATACTGTCAGTTATGTTTTTCATCTCATTATCATTCATAAACCACTTAAATGAGTGAACTTTAGGGGAAAACTGCTTGGCTACACAGACGAAGACTGCGTTTCCATTCTCTATGTCCGCTTGTGTAGGAGCAGTTAAGAAGACAGAGGCGTTGTGCACTGGCGGAGGAGCTGACAACATTCAGAAGAAAGCAGAGAGGATATAAGGCTGAGAGAAAAGAGCAACGTGCTTTAAGCAAGCTCTAGTACAGTTGAGTTTAAAGAAAATGTATACTTTTACATTTGTACATTTGAAACAATTGTATTTTTCATTCATTTTAGATCATTCAATTTTTTCTGAATGATCAAACTAGAACGATCAAATACAAAGCAGGTTTGATTAAATGAGTAGATAGTTATCATCTGTACATACCTGGTGGTGCTACAGATATATCTTTTTTGCCAGCAGAATTTGAAGCTTCACATTTGTACGTTTTCTCAACACTCCAAGTACTTTTCCTCACCCTCAGTGAGCTGATTCTGGTGTAATCTCCATTTGCCCCAACAGCTGGATACTGATCAAAGTCAGTCACCACAGTCCCATTCGGATCCGTCCACTTGAATGTGAGTGAGTCTGAAGGGAAGAATCCTTTCGCCATGCAGCCGACAGTGAGGAAGTCACTAGACTCAGACTGACACTGAGACATGGCAATGAGAGACGTTGGTCCAGATGGTGCGGCTGTGGAGACATTAGATCTCGGTTAACACCTGGCCATAACAGACCGACACACACACGCACACACACACACACACACACTTTGTACTTTTTGAGTGTAAATAGATAGATGGATGGACAGACAGACTATGTTAAATTAATATTTAAATAACAACTAATTAAAAGTTTAATTTTAAAATGCAATATCAATAAACTGAAGAGAACATTTTGAATTAAATAATATTGTGTCCATGGTTGCGTCCATGATAATAATGTTATACTTATTACAAAGCATATCACTACTACTCTTAATAATAATGAATCCAATTAATACAATTTTAGTGTTACATTTCAGTGTGTGGTTTTGAAACATTTCACGCAATCATAACAATCAAGTCAATATAAAATGTCTGAAAACATTATTTGCATTAGATACATATACCGCCAGCCGTATATCTGCTTTACTTCAATATTGTCGATAAAATTTAAAAAATGCATTATCTGCCGGTCAATGTCCATTCTCATTATCAATATCATTATCATGATAATGAAATATAACACATTTTTCAATTATATAACAAAAAACTCCAATTATCACTCAAAATACCCAATAATTTAAACAAATTGTCGCTTCATTTATTGATAGTATTTAAATAGAGAAACTTACTGTTAGTTATGGTGACTTTGGTGCCACTGCCCCAGTGATCTAAAGCCCAGCTACACACTACTGCATTTGCTTTGCATAGTTATATAAAAAACAATTCCACATACTGTATGTGATTTTAACACATCTATAATACATATGAGTAATTTTTTCATTTCGTTATAAAGCTACATCTTTAGAAGATGGAAGAATTTCTTTTGATTTCTTACATGAAGACACAAAGTTAATTTTTCCAGTCTTACGCGTATTCACACAGATTTATGTTTAACATATTTATATTCTGCAAAAAGCACACCTAACACTACACATCTGATTTGGACCTTGAGTATTTGCTAATCTAATTGCAAGTTATAAGATATACTAAACAAAACGTAAAACAAATCATCAGTCCCAAGCGGTAACTAAAACGTGTTTTTTTTTTTTTTTTTTTAAGGAATCCTTTACCGAACTCTGTTTGTACTATTCAAATAACCAATTAACATGTTTCGATGATAAATTCATGTTTGCTACAATTTAACAAAAATAAATTAGTATTGATCGAAATATAAATTCTTACCAGAAGTGACTGTAACAGACGTGCCTTTTCCCCAGTAGTCAAAACCGTAATCACAGTGACACTTTACACCTCAGTCGCTCAACAAAAACAAGCTTTTTGATAATCCACCGGACAGTAATTTATACTCATATTATACACTGTTTAACCGCGGACTGGTCAGTCAGCATGATGAATGAAACATGTTTAATCCGACTTTCTGTAGTTTATCGTGTTTTTTCTTACCTGTAGTGACTGTCACCATTGTTCCTTTTCCCCAGTAGCCGAAGGCATTGTCACACTGACAAATTTAATGAAGGAACGTGTGCAAAAACACAGTCCGAATTGAAATTGAGCACATTGTAATTAAAAACAATGCAAAACTTGATTCTGCTGGTTCGGGCATCCATATTACTCATTATCGTTTTGAACCGACGAACAAAACATTTTAAATCATTTTTATAGCATCATAAATTACTTACCAGAAGAAACAGTCACTTGGGTTCCTTTCCCCCAGTAGTCAAAGTAGTAGTCACAGTGACTGATTCCCCTGAGTTACTGTCGAAAAACCTTTCCCAACACTTCATAGCCTCTCCAAAGCAGAAATGAATATTCTCTAATTTCAGAATTTCATTTCATTGCTCTGAATTACGTCAAAGAAGAATGATTGCTGATTGTGGATATTTTAAATACCGTAATTACGCGAATATAAGAACCCATTTTTTATTTTATTTTCACCATTCAAGCTTTCAAATATTCGTGATATATAATTGTGGCAAGGTGAGGGAAACCATTTTTTTAGCGTCCGTTTGACACCTGGTGGTAATTAGGATTTTAGCCTACTTCCTTTGCTGTGGTGTGCTTGCGTGAGTTGTGACTAACGGTCTGCTACTGGTGCTGCTGTGGATACTCAAACTGCAAAAACGGCTCGGGCTGGCGACTAATGATGACGTCACTTCCCAGTTACAGCACTCGGACCAAGCAGTATCATCGAGTAAATGTATAACTATATAAAGCCTTTATTTATTCTGTGCAGTCTGGCTTAATCTGCCCAAATGTTGGTTTTACACATTGACGGCTATATTGATATATTGATAACTATAATCAAAAGCAGCGTCATACGGTTCTACACATTAGAGTGTTTAAGTTGAGTATAGATTCAACATTTTGATCGCAAAGGTTACATTTCCCTTTATTCTATCTTACATGGCATCTTGCCAACTTACAATCAATCAAATAGTGCGACATCATCATTAGTCGCCAGCACGAGCCATTTTTGCAGCCGAGACGATCTTGTACCTACAACGGCCATGGGGAACGTGCACGGACGGCGGAGATCGTGATGGTGGCGCTGTTTCTCTGCACGTGTGCGACGATGAATCAAGAGGAAGATGAAGACCAAGAGTGAGTCTGTGTGAAGAGTCCATGTGCAGGAGGAACATTGACAAGTACATTGATAAGTACTGAGTGACGATGGTGGAGATAGTGACATCACGAGTGGAGTTTTAACATATACAATATTTATTATTACGAATAAAAATGTACTTTCAATTTTACTCACTTTCATTCTTCTTCCATCCATCTTCCTGGTCATCTTTGTCCAGCTTTTTCTGGGTCACATGAGACATAAACTATTCCCAACAAGAGACATAACTGAATGATACATAATAAATCTCTATTTTATAACTTTTTATCAAAGCCAACATTAAAAGGCCTTCCTAGAGCCGGATGCAATCTATCTAGAATGGTCTCAGTGCGGGTGAAAAGAAGGTCTCACTCTCTTCAAGGTACAAAAATCCACAATGGAAGTACACGATTTGGGTAAAAACCTGTCACCAAGTCACCAAACCGATTTCCATACCTTTTGTATGCAAATAGAACTAACATCAAAGGAATTCCAGAGCATACAAATATAAAAGGGGAGGCTGTATAAGGGGACACAATATACTCAGTGGTTGTGAATTAAATACTCTTGAATCTATTGTTGTATCCGACCCTTCCCTTCATGAACACCCAGTGCAACTGGCACAACAAGACTCCGTTTTTAAGAATCATTTTTGAATCTCTCAAAATTTTCTTTATACGGTCAACCTGGGGACTGCGAAGTTATGTTCCTTTACAAGGCAAAATCATACAAATACGTATTTGGTATTACCCTGAATCAATCCAAGAATGATCAGCCCTGTTTTCTGGGTTTCTATCGTTTTAATCGATTATAAGGAATGCAAGAAAGTTCGAAACTAGTTAATACCCCCCCGGGCGCCGCACCGTGTGGCTGCCCACTGCTCCGAGTTCGTGTCAGATCGGATGGGTTAAATGCAGAGAAAAAATTTCCCCATGAGGGACTAATAAAGGTTCAATTATTATTATTACCTATTGTATTAATCTTAGATTTTAGGACAAAATTTGTACTTAACCATGATGCATATTAAATGTGTGCGCTACGGAGGAGTCAACTCTATTTAATAAAAAAATGAGGGAACAATTTTTTTAGCTGCTCTTACACTTTGTACTCTACTATCATAACAGAGTGAGTGACAATAAAGTTATTCATTTATTTTAGCACTCTATTATTTCTCAGAAGGCCGATGCTATATGTTCATCAGGAAACACCTGCATGTTAAATGGAGAAAGTCAAAGTTAAAGAAACATTATGGTCATTTAAAGTGTCTCGCACCAAAGTGTCACACTACAGCATGATACAGTTTATGTTGTGTATGTATTTGAGACTTGTGTCAAGTCAATTTGTGTGTGCGAGTCCATGTGTGTGAAGTTTCACATGTGGTGTTTAGGACGTTTCACTGCTGCACTTAAGATTTTTTTTTAACTGGGTTCCATAATGTGAAAAACCCAACTTCCTCTTCCAAATCTAGACTCTAAACCATCTCAGGCTGTGCAACTGTGAAGTTCTAATAGTGTTGCTTAAAGTATAAACATATTGTAAAAGTAATGTTGCCATTGTACCCAACACTCAACATGAAAGATTTCTTGAATGTTTGCATGAAGATGTTTTGTTTGCATGAAGATGGTTTATTTATTCAGTTCACAGGTACAATTCTGATGTGATTTTTAAAACAAAAGGGCTAAATCAATAAACCTGCTTTCCTAATCCTTTAGGTTTAACTATTGAAAAGACTATCATTTAAAAAAAAAGTATACAGACCTGATTTAGAGCCACCAAATCTATCAAGTGTTAAATAACAAAACGAAAAAAAATATTTTTGTATATATGTCTTAAGAACATTTATAATTATCTGTAAGTAATTTAAGTAATTTTCAATTTGTCTGCCTTGTCCATCACTGTCAAATATGTAAAGGTGTTTCAGAGGTTTTTGTGCTGGTCTGAATCATTGTGCCCCCGTATATCCACAGAGATAAACCCCATGACAAAAACTCACACGCCAGACCTCATATTTAAACACATCTGTTAAGTAATCATTACATTTAACCATAAGATAGTTTAATAAAAGATTTTAATAATGTAAATCCATTTAAAACTATTAATTGTGAAAGATTTTAGAATCATTTTAAATTTAAAGACAAACTAATAATTAGCTTAAGTTTTGAAAACTATCTCCTCACTGCTGTCTTAATGATTAAAAAGTCTTAATGATTTTACAATCTCTGAGTTTGTAGTTTTGTTTGAGTTTATGAAGAGTGATAATGCATCCTGCACCATAAATTAATCAGTGTTTATAAATGAGAGGGTGAATACATGAATGAATAAATGATAATGATATTAATGAAAATGAGTTATTAGAGCTGTTTTGTATTCATATAAAATGTATTTAACAGAAAGCAATTAAATTTTACTTAATTTTAAAACTTCTTTTAAGTTTTAAAAGTTTTAATATGTAGATGTAACATTTGTATCATTTCACTATACTCAGTTGGGGTATTTGTATTGTGTTTTAATACTGTGGGTCCCAACACAGTGAAACACACCAGCAGAAAAACCCTAACTCACGATCACACACACCATAGTCAACAACAGCTGTTGTACACACTGTTTTGTATTTGTGCAAATGTAGAAATATGACAAATATTATATTTACTCTTGTAAATCAATTAATTTATTAAACGCTAATGTATTGAATATACGTGTACGGCTTTTAATATATAATTACCACAAAGTAAAAAAAAAAAAAGAAATAATCCTAGGAAGAGGATCATGACACAAAAACAAAAAAGTATTTGAATAATAATATAGTCATTATTACATCATAATATATTTCGTGTGTTTCAATTTAGTTTATTATATTTTATAGAGTATATATTTGTACTAAATGTACTACTTTTTACATGTATACTGTACATTAATACACTAATATTTACTTACAAAGGCAAAAAATGCAAATAATAAAAATACCGTAAAATACAATAAATGAACATTTTATAAAGTGAACAGTTTCAACTAACGGCTGAAAGACTCATGTATGGTAAACTTGAGTTTTTGTACGACTCTGTGTCACTGTGCCACCCCACCATACACAGTGATCTGTCTCAGATCATTAACCACCTCAGAATAACAAGTGCGCAGTGCCGCTCTTTACTCATTGCAGCAGAAATAAAATTACAAAAACTTTTAACTTTTTTATCTTTATACTTAACTAAAAATATTTACTGATCGAGTTGTTCATTTACTATTGATTTACTGAACCGCTTATTCATTACTGGGTCATGGGGAGCTAGAGCCAATACCAGCAGACATCCTGTATCGGTGTCCATCCAATCACAGAGTGGAACACACAGACACAGAGAATTCCATTCTCACTCACATCTATATTCAATTATTCAAACTCTATGTGTTCCTGAACGCACATGGACTCATGTGGAGAACATACAAACTCTGCACAGAAAAAGACTGCAGACTACATCTCGCTTTATTTGTTTTTTTGTTAGTACGAAAACAAGTTTTGAAAGAAAGTTTCATGTTCATAGTCTCTTTGTTTCAAACGTGCCTTTGTTCATTTAACATCCTCTTTGAAAAACTTCCAAATGTTAAAGTATTTTGTTCATCCTCCTTGAAATGTTGACCATACATTTTGAATGGATGTATTAAAAGTAAACGTTTATTAAAAACTAAATGCTCCCCCAACCTGTGACATCCTTTGGTTCCCAAACCAGCCACCCATCTGTTTAATGGCTGTGCCTACTAAACCTGTTCATAACTATAATGAACCGGACCAGTGACAAAGAACAGCGTATCTGAGTCTAATATGCACTGGGAATAGTCGACTTATTATTACATAACACATCCTCTGATCCCCTTTTTAAAAATTGGTTTACCACTACTGGTTTGACCTTGACCTCAATGCAGTGTTCCAGAGGCTACATGAATCAGGAAATTACTCCTCACACTTCATTGTCTGTTACTAATTGGATGAATTCTAGTGAATCATAATGAAAAGATGCAGTGTGTACTGCACAAAAAATAAAGAAATACTCAAGAATTCTGCATTATGGATGTTTAAGCATTGACTTCCTATCGGTACAAAACCAGAAAGCAGAGTTTTTGTGAGAGTAGAAAGCGTTTTGTGCTACTGTGACTCTCGTGCACAGTAATACACAGCTGTGTCTTCAGGCTTCAGGCTCTTCACCTCCATTTGCACCGTGTTTTTACTTGTGTCTTTTGTAATAGAAAACTGGCCTTGTAAAGACTGGGCAAAAATAGTGCCAGTGCCACTATCAATACGGCCAATCCACTCCAGTCCTTTCCCTGGTTTCTGGCGGATCCAGTGCAACCAGCTTAGAGAAAGTCCAGACACCACACAGGACAGTGTAACTGGATCCCCAGGTTTCTTCATCTCAGGGCCAGAAGAAGTGAGTGACTGACCTTGTACATCTGGAATCACAACTAGACGCAAGAAAAAAAAAACATACAATAAAGATTGCTAGTCTTATCTTTCTGAATTTATGAAACTTACTGAATAACAAACTCACATAGAAAAAAAACAACAACGGCATAGCTGAAATGCATTTTTTCTGACATGAGTAAAATGAAGCAAAATGTTGTTCAGATGTTGTGACACAGCTTTATAAATCCATCTGTCCATGACACTTGAATCAGTGTGAATGTTTGAGGCTTTATTTGAATAAAGGAGGGTCTCAACCCTGTTCTGCTTAAATCAAAAGTCGGGGAGTTCTCAGTCACTGTCTCTAGCGTACAGTCCCGTAAATATTACATCACAGTATTTTTTTTATATGTTTGTAATATACCAGTATGAATATATTTCTATTCAAGTCAAATTCAAAGAAAAAATTTCTTCTGTAAAGGCTTTTAATAAGTAACATTTCTAGTACAATAGGGATAGGCTATTAAGGATATTTCTGTTTTTTGGTTAATTTTACGTCAAAACGTTTGCGAGATAAAACGTCTACTTGTGGGTTTTGACCAAACATTAAAATTGAAAGTTGAAATAGAGAACATAATCTGTAAAAATAAAACATGTAAAAGTGATTCAGCAGTAGATGTTTAATAAAATTTTTGATGAACATTTTAATTATTTAAAATCATTTGATTACATTTTTGTTGTTATTCAAGAAAGTTTCTGTCATATAAAATCCAGGTGCTGCTTTTTGTGTTTTTGTGCAGCTCCAATGTCTTTTTGTCCACTGTGTCTCTCTTGCACAGTAATAAACAGCTGTGTCTTCAGTCTTTGGGCTTTTCAACTCCAAATACAACTTGTTTAAGCTGTTGTCTTTGGTGATGGAGAATTGGTCTTGTGCAAACTGAGCAAAATGAGTGCCAGTGCCACCATCAATACGGCCAATCCACTCCAGTCCTTTCCCTGGTTTCTGGCGGATCCAGTGCATGTAGTAGCCGCTCATTGAAAATCCCGAGACAGTGCAGGACAGAGTCACGGACTGTCCAGGTTTGGTCATCACCGCATTAGAAGATGTGAGAGACTGAGCTCTGACCGCTAAAAAACATTGAGAATAATGTTAGATCTATAAAACAATCTGTATATCAATAAAAAAAAATCTTAGTTTCTTACATGAAACAAAAAATAAAAATAATCCAAACTGGAGCGTTTCCATTACCACAATTTTCTTGGACAGAAAACTGTTCCAAATGACAAACTGCACAGAAACCTTATGAGGCTTTTTATTATTATCGAGGCCATTTAGTTTTTGGTTGACACTGACCCTCCTTCCCAATTATTTGCATTTTAAGTCTATTGGCATTTCTGTAATTGCATTGAATTTTTTTTGTTCAAAGCTTAGGAATTGATCAATATTGACTCGGACAGTAAAAGTGACCAATATTTTTTGGTTTAAATTATAGATGTATTTATTTATATTAATATTAGCAAAAAAAAAGTACACACCCAAGTTGTCATATGACCTTCAGTTTTTTAAATATTTAAGACAAATTGTGGTTAAATGTTTTTATTTTGAAAAATAAAAAAAAAGTGTAATGTATATATACTGTATGTTTATGTTATGATATTGAGACTAGAACTACTTGGTGTTAAGAGGCAGCTCAGATAAAATTATGGTAACCATGAGTTCAGTTGTTGTTGTGGTGCTTCAGTAAACTGCTGCACTGTGTCTCTCGAGCACAGTAATACACAGCCGTGTCTTCTTCTCTCAGACTCTTGGCTTCCAGGTACTGGGTGTCTAGAGACACGTCTTCACTCATAGTGAAGTGGTTTTTCATGGAGTCGGCATAGAAGAGATAATTTGAGCTAGAGCTACTGCCAGAGTCAACTCTCCCGATCCACTCCAGAGGTCCTCCTGCCTTCTGTCTGATCCAGTGCATGAGATAGCTCGTCATTGTAAAACCAGATATTTTACAGGAGATCTTCATAGTTTCCTGGGGTTTCCTGATAATATCTGGTGACTGGTCTAATCTAATTGCATCACTGTTGATTCCTGTAAAAACATTGCACAATAAAGTGAGCGTTTTATCAAACCATCAGAACAAAAATGAAATTACCTTGAAGAGCTGAAATTCCTAAAATAATGAGCTGAATAATGATCCTCGTCTCCATTATTAAAGTGCCTTTAACAGGATTCGGGTCAACAAAACGTTTCCATTCAGAACATGCCAGTTATTAAGTCAAGTTTAGAATAATTTACATTAGGTTCAGAGCAGTGGGCGGAGCCACATGGAGGCATGTGATTCCGTGTGATTAGTGACCTGATGTACAGTAGCTCTGCTGGTCCACACCTGAGTGTCCTGGTTTAAGACTGAAGCCCACCTGCTCACCAGGTACCGCTGCTCAAGAGCTGCCCACTGCTCCGGGTTGGCCTGTGGGTGTCTGTGTGTGTTCACTTTACTTTGTATATACCTACAGTACATTGTTTGGTTGGGTAAAATGCAAAGACAAATATCCTGACTGTGTGAATAATGAAAGTATCCAAAATTAATATTTTAAAAGAAATAATTTAGATTTGTATTTGTTTGGGGACTGATGTACGTACATGATTTTTAAAATGATTTCATGCCCTCTATGGGCGTCATTCTGCTATTGTTAAGTCATAGTAATTATTACTAATATATATATATATATATATATATATATATATTATTATTATTGTTTTTTTTTTTTTTTTTTTTTTTTTTTTTTTTTCATGTCACTGGAATTTCTTTTTACACTAGCAACATTCTAGTTTTTTTTCCTTGATTTAGTAACCAATTTGCATTTTATAACGATAACAAACAATTTGAACTTAAGTTGAAGAAATACAGGAGAACGATACTATTCTTTAATGATTAGGTGGCAAAGAATTATAACATCCTTTGGGCTGAAAACATTAATATTTCATATTAAGCCCTGCCGGTTTGATTTTATATTTACTGTATATGCATTTAGTTATTAGAACCTATAATATATCATAAATGGTGAAATCGACTCAAATCAACTCCTGAATACATTTGAATCGGTTGACTCTTTCATAGACACTTTCCTCCAAGTTTCTTACAGGTTGTTGTACAAGCAGCTGTAAGAACAGAAACAGTGTGGTTGTCTAGCACAGTAATACACAGCCGTGTCTTCAGGCTTCAGCTGGTTCATGTGCAGATAGAAATTTGTGGCGTCTTTAGATGCTGTGAATCTGCCCTGCACTGACGAAGCTGAGCTCTTATCAGTGTCTGAATAATAATAAATGATCCATTCCAGTCCTTTCCCCGGTGCCTGTCGGATCCAGTACATGTTAGTGCTACCAACTGAGAATCCACTGCAGGCACAGGTGAGTTTGTAGGAGCCTCCTGGAGCCACAGCTACTGACTGTTCAGACTGTGTCAGCACGACCTGAGACTCCACACCTGCAGAGCAACACCACATTTCTGAAGAACATCTGGATACTGAGAGCCGTTTAAACATCTGCTTGTTGATTCAATATGAGGAATTTACTTACAGGACACCGCGGCCAACAGCAGGAGACACAACACTCTCATGATTCATGTCAAGTGTAAATGTGTGATAACTGGAATGCAGTTCATTAAATAGGGAAGTAGCGTTTATTTGCATTGATTAATATGTAACGTCAGTGGGTCGAGTTTGTTTTACTCCAGGTTCTGTAAGCAAAGACAATTTGACAACCGATGGCAAATGGCATCTACACATTTATAAAAACTAGTAAACAAAACAAATAGTAAACAAATCAGACGTGCATTTATGAGAAACGTTTATGGAAAAATACCAAAGTTGATTGTTAATGGGTTAAAAGGGTAGTTAGTAAGTAGGTTTTATTTTTATAACGATCTCTGTCTGTGAAAATGTTATTCTAGAATTTCTAGACAAGCCTTCCCACAGAAAATGGACGAGTTTGGTTAATATGAACAAGAGCAAAGTACGAGTAACTTAGCATTCCTGTTTTAGATCGAATACATTTTTGTGGACGTTTTTTTTTAATGTTAAGAGTATTATTTAAGTTGTGCAACTCATTGAAGAATAGTTAAGAAGAGAGCAATCGTGCCTTGCGAGACTTTAGTTTTACAGCTTTTTAAACTACACATCTTTCTGGGTTTGTGTAAGAGCAGCTGCATGAACAGAAACAGTGTGGTTGTCTAGCACAGTAATACACAGCCGTGTCTTCAGGCTTCAGCTGGTTCATGTGCAGATAGAAATTAGTGGCGTCTTTAGATGCTGTGAATCTGCCCTGCACTGACGGAGCTGAGTATGTAGGATTGCCCGGATCATAATAGTAAATGATCCATTCCAGTCCTTTCTCCGGTGCCTGTCGGACCCAGCTCATCCAATAACTGCTAAGAGTGAATCCGCTGCCGGCACAGGTGAGTTTCAGGGATCCACTTGGAGACGCAGTCAGAGACGGTTCAGACTGTGTCAGCACAATCTGAGAGTTGATTCCTGGACACAGAGATTCAGAATGAAGAATGAACTCTTATCTACACTGATGCTGCTGACCACTAACCACTCACCATGAACCGCTGCCAACAGCAGAAAGATCTTTATGAGGAACATAGTTTCTCCTCCAGTTAAACCACAGGCTCATAAGGTTTTAAAGGCGGCAGATCATTTGCATGATTCTGGGAGAAGACAGAATACTGTAGGTGCTTCAGCGGAACTAGTGCAGTGTTATTAGGTGAAGTGCCCTCTGTTGGCACAAAATATGTATGCACCCATTGTGTTGTTATTGACCATTACAATCCACTAAATCAAGTAAGCAAGTTTGAAAGATAGTGGAATTTAATGTTGACAATTATTGTATACACATAAATACAAGTGCTCCACAATCTTTTTTGCATTCTTTTACTTGTTTGAGAGTCTATTCAGATCTTCTGAGAGATTTCTCCTCTCTATTACTTTTTTAGTTATTTATGTTTTAGATCCGAGGCCAGTTTACTGTTAGTGAAATCCTTTAAAAATATTGAGCCTATGTTTGCTTCAATAAGATTTGAACAGTATCATGTGATGCAATGAATGGCAAGGTTGTTTTGTATGAATCTATTTCAAATTTACTGTTGTGTATCAAATGTAATAGTTTTTTTAATCAAGCTGTTGATCATGAAATTTTAAGCTTTAAGTCTTTTAAATAAACTGTTATTTGCAGTCGTCGTACAACTAATAAAATAAAAGTGCTTAATTCAAAGCATTCATTCAGAATAAAACTTGTATTCATTCCATAACACAATTACATCTAAGAAAAGGAATATTGAAAATCTATTTAGTTTTATCTTCATGTACTAGAATCTAAAGAGGAAGTGTTTATTTGTAAGACTGTTTCTTCACTTTCATTCACTGTGATTCTCTGGCACAGTAATACACGGCTGTGTCTTCAGGTTTGAGTCTGTTCATCTGCAGGTACAGTTGACTTCTGGAATTGTCTCTAGACACCGTGAATCTTCCCTGAACTGACTGAGAATAGTAGGTGGTACTGCCGCTGCCACTGCTAATGTACGCAATCCATTCCAGTCCTTTTCCTGGGGCTTGTCTCACTACAACTGCACAGTCACTAAATGTGAATCCAGAAGCAGTGCAGACAAGCTTAAAAGATTCATCTGGCCTCTTCACCACAGCATCAGACTGAATGAAGGTCTGACCGTAAGTGTCTGTGGATGAAAAAAATAAAAACACAATGTAACAAAAAAATAAACTAATCAACTACTATTTTTACCTTTTTTTACCTGCAATAAAAAGCAGTAGCAGAAGTGATTGAATGATTAATGTCATGATTGTTCTGTAACTAAAGCATTAAATCCTGATTCAGTTCTGGTTTGGGTCTTTTGTTGAGGAGGGTTTGTGTGAATCTCCTCCTTCAGTCTGAAGCCTCTCATTTGCTTCGCTCTACGAAAATTAGTTTGTTTTTTTTATAAAAGAAAATTGGACCAAAAAAAAGCCTTTCTGGATTACAGGTTTAATATTTAACAGAAGCAATTAAATAGGAGATTTTTAAACTGAAAGTTTAGAAATGTGAGGATACCACATATCTAAATCCGAAATTTGTCATTACTGTACTTGTCAATAATCAAAAAAAGATTCAGGAAGCATATAAGAATAACATATTTGGCCTTTTTTATTTCTGTGAAGATTTGTGAAGTTTCACTCTATGAAGGTTTTACCCATAATACAGTATATGTTTGTACTAATGTATTAACTCCACCTGTTGTTGTGCTCAGCACATTTTCCTGGCAGATGTGTTTTAGTTCTGCTGAATCTAGATCTTACACACTGTGCTTCTCTTGCACAGTAATACACAGCCGAGTCCTCAGGCGACAGATCAGTGAGTTTCAGATACACCATGTTGTTTGAGTTGTCTCTTGTGATCTCTATTCGGTCTTTCACACTATTTTCATACAGTGTTTTACTGGCATCGTACCAGATAACTCCAATCCAGCTCAGTGGTTTCTCTGCCGGCTGTCGGATCCAGTGCATGCCATACTGACCAAAGTCGAAGCCAGATCCTTTACAGGAGATGTTTAGAGTTCCTCCAGGCTTTATGGTGACCGAGCTAAAAGGGATTGACTCCAGGCTCTGGCCACTGGTACCTAGAGAATCCGTCAGCAAAGCATTCATTCGTCACTATAACAGCTACATTGGAATCAGAAGTAATTGAAACATATTCTCTGTACTTACTGGCAAAGCACAAGAAAAGAGTCAATAATAAATACCCTGCCATTTCCATTCTGAAGAGCAGAGAACTCTCACGGAACATCACTGTAAATACTGTCATTTTGAAAGGGGTGGAGCTTTGAATGCAGAATTGTTCTAATAAACAGTATTTAAACATTGATTTATAAATATCTGATCGATTTATCAAAATCTATAAATATTTTAAGCATGTTATGTCCCTTTATAATAATGCATTTTATTAATTAACTATTGAATCTATTTCATTTATATATTATTTTAGATGTCACGGTGGGAAGACAGTAATATTACACAACCGTTCAAAGGTTTGGGTCACTTTGAAATGTCCTAATTTTTACAAGGAAAGCACTGTTTTTGCCAATAACAATAACTTTAAACTTATCAGAAATACACTCTATACATTGCTAATGTGGTTAATAACTATTCTAGCTGTTATGGTTTTTAGTGCAAATCTACAAGTGTAAAGAGGCACATTCCCAGCAACAGTGTTTTACTGGTACAATGTGTTTGCTAATTGTTGAGAATCTGGAGCATCACATTTGTGGTCAGTCAAACGCTCAAAGTTGTCTAGGTGACCCCAAACTTCTGAACGGTTGTGTATCTACAGTATGACTTATTCCAAATTATTGTGTCACTGTGCTTGATTCGCACACAGGATGTGTTTGATTTACGTGATTTATGAGCTAAAAATGTATCTTTTAAATGTTACATTTCCAATACAAGATTATATGTTTCATCAACTGTTAAACGTAATCTTTCACAAGAGGATGTGTTTTTATTTTACAATTGTTTTAAACATACTTGCAGTTTTACGTATATGTATATGTTTGTACTAGAATCTAAAGAGGAAGTGTTTATTTGTAAGGCTGTTTCTTCACTTTCATTCACTGTGGTTGTCTGGCACAGTAATACACGGCCGTGTCTTCGGGTTTGAGTCTGTTCATCTGCAGGTACAGTTGACTTCTGGAATTGTCTCTGGACACTGTGAATCTTCCCTGAACTGACTGGGAATAGTAGATGCTACTGCTGCCACTGCTAATGTACGCAATCCATTCCAGTCCTTTTCCTGGAGCTTGTCTCACTACAGCTGCACTGTAGTCACCAAATGTGAATCCAGAAGCAGTGCAGACAAGCTTAAAAGATTCATCTGGCCTCTTCACCACAGCATCAGACTGAATGAAGGTCTGACTGTAAGTGTCTGTGGAAGAAAAGTGAAGACAAAATGCAGTATAATCAATAAACTAATAAACCACTATTACATCTTGTTATAAATCTATTTTTACCTGTTATAAAAAGCAGTAGCAGAAGTGAGTGAATGATTAATGTCATGATTGTTCTGTAACTAAAGCATCAAATTCTGGTTCAGTTCAAGTTAGAAGCTTTTGATGAGGAGGGTTTGTGTGAATCTCCTCCTTCAGTCTGAAGCCTCTCATTTGCTTCGCTCTATGAAAATGAGTTGAGCTTTAAATGGTGAGGTATTTTAATAAACCGTGTTTAAAAGATTGGTTTACATTTCAAAAGTTGTAAATATCTTAAACATGTTGATCTTTTGGTCCACTTATTATGCGATTTACTATATAACTACCGAATCAACTTTGTTTAAAATGAATTTCACTGTTACAGAAAGAAGAAATATTAAATACAGTTAACATGTTGTTTGATCCCAATATTAATATTAAAATCCTGCTTGGATTCTGTGAGGACTGTTGAGGGAAAATGTATAGTGTATTAGCATTTATAATGACTCCATATTGTTTCTAAGGAAGCTAAAGTCTGTTTTGTATAAATTGGTTTAACAATTGTGAAAAAGATCTTCATGTTTCTCTAATAGGCATTTTTCTGCTTGAGATGTTTGTGTAATGGCACATCTGTGGTTTGTATCACAGTGTCTGTCTGGCACAGTAATAAACGGCCGTGTCTTCGCTCTTCATATTCTGGCTTTGTAGCGTCACAGTGTTTTTGGAAGAGTCTCTGGAAGCCTGTAATCTACTTTTCAGTTTTTCACTGTAGTAGGTGTTACCGCTACCACATATACCACCAACCCATTCCAGAGCTTCTCCTGCGGGTTGTCTAATCCAGTGAGTACAGTAGCTGCTGTCAGTCACTGAATATCCAGAGACTGTACAGGTCAGAGTCAAAGTCTGTCCAGGTTTCACCTCCAGAGAATCAGCCTGTGTCAGCTCAACACAACCTGCGCCTGTAACAACAACAACTCTGTTTGTTAAAAGATCACCGACCTTTACTAAACGCATTTCTAGTAGATAATAACTTACAGGAGATTACTGCTAGAAGCAGCCACAACTGGAAAGTGGAAATCATGGTTTGGGAAGTTGTACAAGACCAAACCGCTGCTTTTATTTTACTATTCAAAGAAACAAGACGAGGAGGAGGAAAATTATTTGAATATAAGCTTAAACAAACAGCTCAAATAATAATCACGCCTGACTATTTCTCACTGTGTTCCCTGAAACAACCCCCGCCTCCTCGCTGTGACAATAATTTCACCACACACACACACACACACACACACACACACACAGTAAATACAATATTTAACATTTTTACGTGAATATAATCATTAGCTTTATTTTTACAAGCTCATCTATTCCTATTTACTACACCTTATTTACAAGGGTGCATCTATTCAATTAATTGCAGCCAAAAGAATCATTTTAGTAAAAAAGTAAAATTTTAAATTTAAAAAATGAATGTTTTATGCTCCAGGAGCAATACAAATTATTTAATTTCATAGTGTATTCAAGATCTTTCATTTTTGTACTAGGCTGTGTGAGCTAGATTTATTGGTCTCGTGCCTGGATTTGATTTTGGAGATGATTTGTTCAGCATCAGTGAGGACAAAACCACTTTGACATGTTTAACACTGAAATTAAGTTTATCACGCGATTACAGTATATTCACTAGTCAGAGCAATAAATAGTTGTGAGCTGCTGGTCTGTTGATGTTAATAACAGAAGTCTAGTTCTTTGAGTCTCTAAGGAGATGAAGTGTAAGCACGTGCTGAAGGCTCATGACGTAAGATCTTTTTGTTCACCAGGTCCAGACTCTTGTGTCACTGTGTTTGCCTTGCACAGTAATATGTGGCTGAATCCTCCTCAGTCAAGTGGGATAATTTCAGATACACCAAACTGTTGGAATTGTCTCTGGTGATCTCAATTCGGCCTTTAAAGGAAGTGGAATAGTCATGACCACTACCATCACTATAAACACGTCCCAACCACACCAGTGGCTTTCCGGCCTGTTGCCTGATCCAGTGCATGCTGCAGCAGCCAAAGCTGAATCCAGATCCTCTACACGACAACGTCAGAGTTTTTCCAGGCTCAGTTCGCAATGAGCCTTCTATCGACTCCATTTTCTGACATTTCACACCTACAAATTGTAAAAAATTATATTGTATGAGCACAAGGTTAAAAAAAATGATTTGTAATAACCTGATTAAGGAAATATTTTTATAAATATTTTGAAAAACTTACGGTTTAGATTGAGCAAGAACAGTAGAAAGAAAAGTGTATGTGTCATCTTGAAAAAAGGTGAAGCCAATCCAAGATCAGATCAGATCAGCGTGATAGTAAAATACCAAAAAATCTTTTTGGATTTGCATCATAACCATGGAAACATAACCAGAAAACACAATAGACCAACTGAATGACTTGGAGAAGATAAAATCACTTCCTTTTTTTCATCTCGTGTGGACAACAGGTGCATCCTGTCCACACATTTTTCAGTTCCCTTTTCTTTTAAAATAAAACTCTAATAAATAAAATAAAATAAATATTTTAAGACATGTCAAAAGGTTCAAAGAACAATTCCGTGCAGATAAATGATATTATCTGTAGGTAATATAGCTGTGATCTACAATATAATAATATACGTACGTAATAGATTATCTACATAATCACACTCTCACTCACATAAGAAAGTGTGACTGTACACACTGTTTCAGACTCTCTAGAAATGTTGATACCCATTATAATAATGGTGCACCTTATCATAATCATATAAGGTAAATGCTAAAAAAATGACACATAAAATGGTTTTTTTTAAGGCCTTTACAAGTGCAAAACGTCCATATTGCTACCACACACTGTGTTCTACCGCGATCTTCTGGACGAAATGAGAACTGCAACCAGACAAGGAGACTTGGCCTTAAAAATCAATTCACTAGATGGAATGTGGCGGTTGTTTCTCGGTTAATACTCAAAATATTCATCACCTCAAACCAGATTTTATTATTTAGTGAAGAACTGCTATTTGAAGAACTGAAAAATAAATCATGCAACATAAATGGAAATTACAAATAAAACATATATTAACAAAAACTGTAAATCAAAACTTAAGGATGCACATGCTATAGTTTTATGTACAAAAATTGTTACATTATTGAAAACAAATCAATGTAATGATATTCAGAAACACTAACACGATCAATATCAATAAAAGTCAGTTTCACTTATTTGGTTAAGAGGTTTAAATGTGAAAAAATGTGAAACTGTGGCGAAGCATTTTCTGGTCTGGAAACCGCGAAAGGTTCATTCTGAGCAGTGAAACCTGCAAATGATGAAGAAATGATAAAGTGCGAATCTGTCGAGCGACAAACCGCCTCGTTTGAATAGTTAAAACACACAGCTGCGCTGCACCTGCTCGGATTATTTAATCAAACGAAATAAAAAATAAGATGTAAGGAATGTAAAGAATGATGCGAGACAAATAAAACACAGCAAAACACATGGGAAAATAAAAATAGTAATAATACTATTGTCTACGTGTGACTGACAGGTTACTTTTTTTTGTAAAATGTTTGACAGGTAAATGTTTTTTTCAGCTACCTGAGGAAATGAAAAATAAGATAAACAAGTATTTCGGGCTGCAACAGACCATATAATGCTGTAAGACACAAACAGGACAGACTTGATCCTGCTGGATGAAACGCAGAAACCCGGAAACAGTTTTTCTTCTGTCTCGCGGTGGAGTGGAAAATCACAGCCCTTCTCCTTTTCTGTGTAAGGTAAAAGTTTCAGAGTTATTTTGCTCCGCGCAGCTTCTCACTTTAGGTATGCTTACGGTAATCCACGTAACACGTGCAAACCGCATATGTCAGCAATTTGTTATTATCAAGTGTGGTTTATTAAAACAAGCACAAATCGGGATTTATTGATTGTAATGTTTTAATCAAACCACGCGATATTCCGGAAGTTCCTGGCAAACAGTTTGTTGTTTCCGTGACGTAACGGAAAAAGCGAAATTCGGATTAATGCAGAAAACGTAACAATCTGCCGCAATTACTCGGGTGAGACGCATCCGCACGATGATTTAAAGAGTGAATCTGATCAACTAACGTGTCTCGTTTAAACCCCATTAGTAAGTTTATGCTCTTTTGTTTCAGTTCAACTAACGTTTAAAAAAATATATATATATATTGAGTAGCTGTTACTTTTCTGCTCCTGGACTTGGGTGACTTGGTTGAAGGTTTAATAAACATTTCTGGACATTCTAGGTGTTCCAGTTGAGTTTCTCGATGCAACTAGTAACTTTTTTTTGTAACTGGAATGTGTAGCTACAAAGAGTCAGCTACAACAAGTGCATACCGCCACCTTATTTGCCTTTTAATTGTAATAATAATTGTAATTATTGTCTCCATTTAAACATGGAACAATTTTGTATCCATTAAAGAGTCCTGTATTGCAGGTGATTGACAATGGAGAGCCAGAAGCGGGTGTTGGAGAGTCTGCGTGGAGCTTTCCGCTCTGGCGTGACCCTTCCGCTTCAGTTCCGCCTGACTCAGCTGCAGGCCATGGTCACGCTGTTCGAAGACAACGAAACTCAGATTTTTGAGGCTCTTCATCAAGATCTTGCTAAGGTATGAAAAAGGCCTGGTGGACTAATCCAATAAAGATCAATAGATATGTGGCTTTGTTAGGCCAGGATCTGCCTAGGTGTTTTTCCTGTCCACTGTTGCCTAATGCCTTGCCCTCTGGTCATTTGCTCGACCTGTATGGGTGTGTTTTTACCTGCACCCATTATGAATGCTTTAAAGGGGAACTTGAAAACTAAACTCTGTTCTTCAGCCCAAGTTTGAGACCGTGCTGTCAGAGATTGAAATCGTGGTGAACGATCTGTGCTACACCATCAGTAATTTACAAACCTGGATGAAGCCCACCTATGTCGGCACAAATTTGGTGAGAATATCATCGTATTTCATGAGCTGTATTCCAGATATTTTTGCTGATTTTTTTTCATTGTTTTTCAGGCAACTAAGCTGGACGACTGCTTTGTGCGCAGGGAGCCACTGGGTGTTGTTTTGGTCATCGGAGCGTGGAACTATCCTCTCCAGCTTATTCTGTTGCCTCTGATTGGTGCAATTGCTGCAGGTTCATTGCAAATTGTTTGTCCAAAAAAGTCTGTAAACTGTATTCTATTAACTCAGTGATGTTGCTATAACCATGATCAGGCAATTGTGCTGTTCTGAAACCATCCGAAATTAGTCAGGCAACTGAAAGACTTATTGCTGAACTCATCCCTAAGTACCTTTCTAAGGTGATTGTTTCCCTTCATCATGATGGGTAAGCGTAAGTGAGCTTGCCTCTGACAGATTTGTCTATTCACCTGTAGGAGTGTTATGCGGTGATTTGTGGTGGTCCTGAAGACACTAAGGCTTTGCTGGAGAATCGTTTTGATCACATATTCTATACAGGTTACTGCAGTCGTTTTCAAGAACCATGTTGATTTAAGTCTCACACGGCTTGAAGTGTTAGACTGATTTAAATCTCACGTGTTTCTTCACGCTTCTAGGGTCTCAGCCGGTGGCCCGTTCCATCCTGCAGGCCGCAGCAGTGCACCTCACCCCGGTCACTCTGGAGCTGGGAGGCAAGTGTCCCTGCTTGATATATGGCCGGATAGACATGAAGTCTGCTGCCAAACGCCTGGTCTGGGCAAAGTTCTTCAACATCGGGCAGAGTTGTGTGGCCCCAGACTATGTTTTATGCACATCTGAGACAAGAGACGCCCTGATACCTTTAATAAAAGAGGTTCTGGAGAGCTTTTATGGATCGGAACCCCAGCAGAGCCCAGACATGGGACGTATTGTGACGGACCGACACTGGGACAGACTGGTTGAGCTGCTGAGGAAGACTGAAGGGAAGGTGGTGATTGGAGGAGAAAGTGTCAAAGAGGACCGATATATTGGTAAGAGATATTCTTGGATTTTTCGTAAAATTTGCATCTGATTCAGCGTTTTCCACTTCCTCTGTTGTCAGCGCCCACCGTAGTTGTGGATGTGCAGGAGACTGACGCCCTGATGCAGGAGGAGATCTTTGGTCCCATTCTTCCGATCATTACCATCAAGTCTCTCGATGATGGAATCAGTTTTGTCAACGAGCGGGACAAACCTTTGGCACTTTATGTCTTCTCTGACGAGTCCCAGGTGTGGCAAGAAAGAGCAAAAAACGATTGATGTGTGAAAGTATAAGGCGAGCGTGTCTTTTTCAGGTTGTGAATACAGTGCTTGAACGGACAAGCAGTGGAGGCTTTTGTGGAAATGATGGAATAGTTCACATGACTCTCCCTGGTTTGCCCTTTGGCGGAGTAGGTAAGTCTGAAATAAAACAAGTTATTTGAGTAAAATGTGTGTAGTAATGTGTGTCTTTTGACCCAGGTGCTAGTGGGATGGGCAGTTACCACGGTCGATGGGGCTTTGAGACCTTCAGTCACAGACGTGGTTGTATGTTGAGGAGCTGGGTACTGGAACGAGTCAATGTTCTGCGCTATCCACCCTACAAAGAATCAAACCTCAGCTGGCTGCGCTGGGCCACTACTGCCAAGAAGAAGGGCTGGCTGGGATGCTCCGTCATGTGAGGGGGCATCAAAATCTCAAATCTCACCTGATTTGAGGTTATGAAGCGAGGCATTATTGTGATTTGTGCAAGTTACTTGAGAAATATTCATATCATTGCCAGTGTTCTACATCTAGATTATTGATGAGTGTTCAACCAGATCTAAGGTCAAGCATTTGTTTGGTACAATGCATTCCTGGAAACACTACACTATGGATTCATAATAAAATGTTTCATTAATGTTACAGGTTCAGAGTGTCTCACTGTCTGATATTTGTGTGAATTGTCAATGTATAATTTAATCTAACAACTTCCATCAACGGGTTTGGGAATAAAAATACATTTTGATAAGTATTACTACCATTTTGCCAACCATGAAATAATAATTACCCGTTTTATTAATTGTATCATTGTAAATAGAATAGTATAGTCATGAAAATGTATTTTCCCCCGGCTGTGTAGAGTTTAGCAACACAAGGTTAAATAATAATAATGTGTCGCTCTGAGTAAAACTCATAAAATAAATTACAATTTTTATTAGAAACAAATTAAACTTTTAATAATTTCAGCATTTGCATCAACTTATTAGGCACCGTAACATCCCAAACTCTACAAAATAGTACACACTACACAATTACAGAGTTCCATTCACTTAATTCAGTCCAGTTCCTGACACCATATCTATGGGCTAGTGTTCTGAGTGTGTGACTAAGGGCTTTAGCAAAAAATAGTTGCATATAAAAATGAACACTTCAAGAAGAACACAGCTGGTGTCTTCTTAAACGTCCTTCAACAGAAATAAGTGACTGATGAAGAGTCGTTTATTATATATAAATCCATTCCACTCAGGGTTCAGGTTTGTAGGAAGAAGGAGGGTTGCTGCCGGACGAACCCGGGTCAGAGGCTGGAGGTTGGGTAGAAGTCGAGGCGTTTGAAGGACTGATTGGTTCTTTTTGAACAAGTTCAGGCTCATCTTGCCCAGCTTGAGGAGGATGCACAAGCACCTTGTCGATGATCCCGAAATCCTGTGCTTCCATGGGGCTCATGTACCGGTCTCTTTCCATCACACTCTCTGAAAGACAGCCACGATCAATTATGCAAAGATAATCATGAAAGGAAATGGAAAGGAAAGTGAGGTGATGGCAAACCAAACAGAATTTGATGAAACAACTTCCAAAAGCTGTTCCAGACTTACCAATGGTCTCTAAAAGCTGCCCGGTGTGTTTGGAATAGATGTTGTTGATCTGCCTTTTCAGCTTCAGAATCTCTTCAGCCTGGATGGCGATGTCTGTTGCTTGCCCCTGTAATTTGTATGGCAAAGTTATGCCAGTGACACTCACCACTACCTTTTATATTACGACTCAAAGTTCGTACCCGTGCACCTCCAGAAGGCTGGTGCACCATGATGCGGGCATTAGGCAGAGAATGGCGCATGCCTGTAGTTCCTGCGGCCAGAAGCAAGCTGCCCATGCTGGCCGCCTGACCCACACACCAGGTAGAAATAGGATTTAAGATGTACTGCATAGTGTCATAGATGGCAAGTCCAGCTGTTACCACACCACCTGAAAGACATTGCCAAAAAGAGTAGAATGAAAAATATATTGAGGTTAACATTTTAGAGATGTCAGTGTGAATGTGTCTCTTACCAGGACTGTTGATATACATGTGAATAGGTTTGTTATTGCTCTCGGACTGGAGAAACAGCAGTTGTGCGATAACCAGCGAAGCCACGGAGTCGTCAATCTGATTCAAACAACAAAAAACAACAAAACAGAAATTTAAGAAATTTATTTTTTAAGAAATTGTTTTTTTTTAAATGTCTACTTTCAAATTGCTTCTCACATACAAGACAAATGAGGGTTTTTTCCAGTTAAAGTGAAAATAAATATATATATATATAAAATAAATAAAAATAAATAATTTTGTGTACAAGCTCTGTAGTGCATTTGTAATTTTTGTATTTATATGAGCACAGATTTTATAATTTTTGTATTCGTAAGGTTTTTGCCTTTCTGATTGCCTGGCACTTTGGCAAAATGATTCTCTGCCTTTCAACGTTGACCGTCTTTAGCCACACAGAGGTTAAAACGAAAATACATAAATTTAGATGTTTTAATCAAGTTTGAATCAAAATGTATTGATTTATGGATGATTTACTTTAAGACAAAAATCCAAATAATAAAGGTCACACAAATTGATTGTTTTGTGTTTTGTGAATTAAAGTCCTTGTCAGCAGCAGAACATGAATGTGAAATGACACTCATTGCAATACAAAAGATAGATGGAGCACCTGGTGCCGTGATACTTACTGGACCCATAACACAGATGATCCTCTCCCTCAGCAGCCGTGAGTAGATGTCATACGCACGCTCTCCTCTCCCCTAAAAGATCACACAACCTGCTTTTACCTTCAAACCGACTCGTTTATTCAAATCGACTTGTGCTGAATGACTACTATGCAAGTTTCTCTGAGTAATCAAAATCACTTCCTACTTCCTACAGGACCACATGCATTTCCCACCTTACTGAGGGGAAAAATGAACCCATACTGGGATTAAATGATCAGAAAAGAAAATAACTAAGCAGGATCTTACGGTCTGCTCCACAACTATTGGTATTAGAGGACTTCTCCATGATGGACTCTGATGAACAGAGCGGCTTTTGAGAGCTGAGACACTGCACTGTAAAACCCTCTGTGGAGAAAAAAATAAAGAAAATAAGAAGAGATGACAAAGAGTTATTGGAATGATATCCACTACAAGGTCGTTGTGGAGGGTTAACAGGACAGTGTAAAACATAACTCAAGTGACAGCTTTGTTATACAGTATTTTTAATCGTCTAGCGAAGATAGGGCTGAAAGCAATTATTTTAGTAAAAAGTCTAATGCATTTAAATGTGTATAGACAGTATACTGTACTACCTTCAAGCATAAATGAAGAACCCAGCAGAACCACGTTCAAAATAAGACATTTTGTCTAATATGAATAACGAGTTATAAGTTAATCTGTAACAATAATTATTTCTACACGCCTGAATTTTATTTTTAGTTCTTAATACTTACACGCAATAACATGTTTCAGTTGAGCAACCCTCTCGACGCACTTCCGCCTTTAACCCGGAAGTGCTTTAACCACGTGATACCAGTAATTAATATAGAAAGTGTTTTGAAAAACATTTCGACGATCATTCAGATTTGGCCCCCAGTAGTTTGCTTATCATTTAAATAGTGGCACGTATTAAATACATACATTAAGCTCAAATTACGTACAATCCCAATGTTATGTATAATTGTTTACCGAAACAAAACCATTTGTTTCCTGAAAGATCTGCATCAAGAACAATGAGGGACAAGAACTTTGAGGTTGAGATTCTCTCGAGCGTTTGGCGTCTTCATTGTAAAATGGCTTAAATCTATCTAACCGTCGCGTGGTAGAACTTATATCTAGCGCTAGATGGCGCTAATAGCACGTCACACATATTATATCTTTCCTATCGATTCCTGTTTGATCATGTGTTTTTTGAGTTATTATGAATGAGTTTGTTGTTATGTTATTAGCTGTCAAAATAAAACTGGGTTTGTTCAGTAGCAACAGCAACATATCTTTGTAAATAGTATACGTATATTGTTCTATATATACAGTACTGGTAATCATATAATCACATTCCCCCTTGTGAAATTAATAAATATTGAATAGAATAGCCTTGTGTTTTGTTGTCAGTCACTGTGCACATATGCAATGTATGTTATACACACGTACAATGACGCTATAGCATCTTTCTATACAATGCATCATGCATTAACAATTACAGTCCAAAAATGTACATCGGATGCAAAATAATACAGACCTAGAATAGTTGTAATGTGTCGTATTATCTGTGTGTGTGTGTGTGTGTGTGTGTGTGTGTGTGTGTGCGTGTGCGTGTGCGTGCGCGTGCGTGCGTGCGTGCGTGCGTGTGTGTGTGTGTGTGCGTGTGTGCGTGTGCGTGTTAATCTGATTTTGGAACAAACGTTGTGAAATACACGCGCTGGAGCTTGACGGTGCTGCTTCGACGTTTTGCCGATAGAGGCGCTGTTGAGTCGGACGAGACCAAAGTCCTTCTCGCGCTTGACGCCTCACCAAACTTTCTCCTGTCAGAACCGGTCATGTCGAACAACAGCGCAAACAGCAGTTTGGTGGTGATGCAGAAAAAAGTCAGACAGCTGCGGTATGAAGTAGGGATTCGCCGGATTAAGGTGAGCAAAACAAACAAAGCGGAATGTTTATAAAAAAAAAGCCAACATATTGAAAATCTTTGCTTTCAGGGTGTGACTTGACATACTTGTTGGTCCTGTCTGGTTTTGCTCATCCAGTGTTCACGATCTTTTTTGTGGCTTAATAGCATGGTTTACTGTTAAAAGTGATAAAATAGAAATTGTTGAAAGTGATTCAACATGTCATACAACTTTCGGTAGCATGTTGCTTCTGATTGGATAGCTGTATATATAGTGTGACGTTTAATTTCGTAATCGGTTTTCTTATTTCATTTGAAATATTCGTTTGAGTGATCGTAAAATTATTTAATGGTGGAGGGACTTTTGGAGCTTTGTAATGGCCTTTGAACAGGAAAAACGCTGGAATACTTCCTCGTGCGCCGCTTTAATTTGGTTTTGGACGCTGTTCGTGTAGTAGTGCGCGCGCCCGTCCGTTGTCGTGCATCGCGCGCACCGCACACTGGAACTCTTTGTTTATTGTACGTGACACAGTGTCACATTTATTAGCGTTAACAGTCTAAATCCTTATCAGTTACCGCCGGCTCCGAGCGTGCTATTTTAAAAACAACACGGGGCTTTGTGTGCTATTATTAAGAATACCGTGTATCATGCCCTCTGACCCCGTGGATAATTTAGGGATATGTATAACCAACTGCTCTATAGATCTATTACAAAATATATGTACAAAGTTTTAACTTTATACTGATTTTAGTATTTATTATCTTTTTGTCTGTCCATTTATGCATGTCTGTTTGCATCTACACTGTAAAAAAGGAATCATGAGGGTTGGCATTTTCATTAAAAAAACATTGTGATTGCTAAAAAGAATGTTCATATGTCCTTGAAAAAAATGTTGTTCTGTGTATCTCTTAAAATATTGAGAACATTTTGGTAAAAATAAATTAAAATGTAAATATCACCTCTTTTTTTAAGCAACCAGTGCAATCTATCTGTATCTATCATTCTGTCATCCATCCATCCATCCATTCATCCATTCATCTTTTCATAGTTTGCTGTGAGTTTTGTTTTTCCGTGCCACAGACATTTTAGCAGAGATGACTTTAATTTATAATATAGTGGTTTTATGATATAGTGGTCTGTGAGTGGGATCCACTGCATTTAAGCAAATGGATCATCGTATGCCAATTTTGTTGTTATTTGAATCTGCATCTTAAACGTTGCAACTCTTAAACGTTGTGAAGTTTAACCCCAGAGAACAGCCGGAAATCCGAACGTTTATTTAGTTTATTTAGACTTTGGGATTGTGGCCACAAATAGCTGAAAAAAATAGATTTTGTGTGTGTATATTTGTTCATCTCTGTCTATCTATAGTTTCTATAATCTATTATTTTGTGATTCTTTTTACCCTTCAGGTTTCTCAAGCTGCTACAGACCTGAAGACATTCTGTTTGCAGAATGCCCACAAGGACCCGCTCCTGGTGGGTGTGCCCTCTAGTGACAACCCTTTCCGTCCTCCCAAATCATGTGCACTACTCTGAGGTATTTACACCCAGTTCTGCTTGGATTTTCAGTTCCTTTTATCCCAACATGAACTAATACTGTACCTGTTTCTTTTTGCCATTTTAACATTAAATCAAAACCTCCACAGGTTCCTGTTTTGGCTCAAGATGAAGAAACGAGACAAACTTTGGAACAATCTCTTTTTTCCACCCCTTGTTGTTGATACAGGGGCCTTTTAACCGCTGGCTTGTGCAGGCAGCTGGTTTATCACTACTGTTACTCGTCTCTTATTTGTGAGCTGTGTTGTGATTTCAAGTGTTCTGTGATAATATGCATTTATTAGATTCCTGGTTTATGAAGACATGATTTTTTATACTGATTCCCACATGACAGTGTGATGATATATGAAGACAAGCGTGATTGGCAAATGTACTGTTAACTGAGGACACGTGCATGTTTGTGTAATAATAAGGCACTGTAATTTACACTAGGACAGGAAATTAGAGAGTGTGGCTGGTCAAGGCGAGTACTGTACTTTTATTGAAATGACCTTGCATATGCAAAATGTTCTTACTGTGTAACCAGGTTTATTTGAATATCATGCTTCATGCAAACGGAAAAATCTTTGGTGAGTATATGGTGTGTGTGTGTGTGTGTGTGTGTGTGTGTGGTGGACGTGTGACTCATATATTTAAGCTATTTTCACATTTTCTGATATCAGAGAACTATCAGTAAAAATAGATGTCTTGAATCTCAGGTTATTTTGATTAATGCTCTCTTGTAATCTTTTATTTTCTTATATTCTCAAGACGCGTCTCTGGACTTATAACCATAGGTACTGCAATTTTTCAAATGTATTTCTGGAGTGAAGTAAAAATTGTCTGTTACCAACACCATGTTTGTTTATTCAGTGTTACATAGCAACATCATTTTCGTGTGACTTTTTGAACCTTTTTTTTCTTAAAAGTTCATTCATCTCCCATAAATCTCACATGATATATTTGTTTGTTTATTACCTGCATTCTACATGTCAGTAAATTTGTTTGAATCTCAAATTTTTCATAATTTTCAATCCTTCCAAACATTGTCATTGTTATTGCGAGAAAGAATTAATGCTTCTATATGTTTTATAATAATTTAATAATCATTTAATTCTGTAACCAAATGTACTCTAATGCGTGTAGTTTTTTTTCTGTCTTTGACTAAAATGCAAACACTGCAGAAGTGATTGTGACATTTTCTGGGTCAGATCAAATTGTTGTTCACAGATGTTGTTGCCTTATATACGGATATAACGTAGTGTGATATTGAAAGGTCGTCTTGACCTGCCAGGCACTTATTCTCTCTAGTGACTGACAGAACTCACCGCGCAGGCGCGCGCCGGGCAGATGTTTACAATGAGTGGAAACCCGTCGAATTGAAGTGATGTCTTCACGTATGATATTCCCATGTAAGACTGCATGTTTTGATAGCTTAAGATATGAATGCATGCCTCAGATGTAATTCAGTGTTTCCTGGTTGGTTTCCGAGATGTGAGGGGAAGTTCAGATGAAAGCGAAGTCAGCAATCCTCCTGCGGGTCTATTGTATCTCTTGCTTTCGTCATGATCCCGGCATGTGACGCAATACGTATTGGATATAAAAATGAGTTATTCCTGAATTGCCTTTAGTGTTGCTAAGGGTGCTGAATAAATCACTCCGTTAAACTCTAACGTTATTTTCCGCCTCTTTAAAATTGCTCCGGATCCGTTTTCGAAAGAGATATGTGCGCAGTCGTGGTAAGCTTTGAATTTAAAGTATCGATAATTATCATGAAAGCAAAATGTATCAGTTAATAACATCATGTTTGTTTAAATGTTACATAGCAACATCATTTTTCACGTGACTATTTTAGCCATTTGTTTTCTCAAATGTTCATTTATCTCCCATAAATCTATATAATCTATATAAATCTATATAAATCTATTTCTCAGTAAATGTGTTCAAATCGCAACTTTTTCATCCTTTTTAATGCTTCCAAACTTTGTCATTGTAATATTTACAGTGAAAGTAACTAATTAGCATGTTGGTATTAATTAAAACACTTGGAAATAACAACAACAACAACAACAACAACAACAACAACAATAATAATAATAATAATAACGATTTAAATTCATGTTGTTATTATTACTGTTAATGTAAACATTCACACAAAACAAACCGAAGTCTATCTCGGATTTGTATTCACATACAGATTTGGGGGGAAAAAAGTGTCCATGTGGAGGCAGTAGTAAGTCAGGCCTATCTTGACCACCGACTCCAGGAGCGATCCGAGCCGCTGCGCGCTGCCTGTTCGACTCTCCCCAGATCGAAGATGGCGGTGTCCGTGTTCTCAGGCGTGCGCCTCCTCTCCATCGGAGACGCGAACGGAGACATACAGCGACATTCGGAGCAGCAGCCTTTACGACTGGAGATCAAAACCAGCCAAGACACGGCTCTGATAAGCCTCTCGAACAGTAAGTACACGCGCGCGGTACTTTTTGTACCCGGCCTCGGCGGTGCGGTGCGCCGTAGCTTAGCCTCGAGAGAGTGATGCTCGTGCAGCATGTGCGCGCGGTAATTCGCGTTGGTCCAGATAGATGCGACTCCTTCTTTTAAACCCCAAACGTTTCCTGCCCCGGCAACGGCTTGGGTTGAGTTTGTCCACAAACCACGTTGGCGGTAGCGTGGTAGCATTCACAAACATCTCGTATTGTGTGTTAAGCTGCTTATAGCTAAATGCTACCTGGCTAACGCGTTACTAACCGCGAGATTTCTGCAGTGGTGTGCCGTGGGGCAAGCAGCATGACCCGCATTCAGACCGGGTCCTGTTCCTCGTGCGATTAACTTCGCCCGGTCTCGCAAGGGCAACATATACGGGCATCTGCTAGGCAAGATGAATTGGCGCTTTTAAAGTTAGCCGCAGTCTAAATGTCCCATAGTGTTTCGTATTAAAAAGTGCGGTCATTTTACAACTTATGTGTGGCTTTGCGATGAGATTTTGGCTGACAAAGTCCGATAATAGTTTCTGTCTTGTATGTCGTGCCGCCTGGGTGTGCATCCGTCCTGCGACAACCAAGACTTCCACTTACTAGTTTAATAACTTGAAAAAGTTTCTCCAGCTTTTTTAAGATCTCGTTTTGGGATTCATCTTTGTTCCGAGGGGAACAATAGCGTCTCTCCCGCCTCCTCCTCGCGGTGTCCCGCCTGTTCATTCAGCGCGGTGGGCTTTTGTTTGGCCCCTCATGCTGTTGATGCCCCGCGGATGAGATGAATGTCTCTGAAACAGATGCCTGACCACACGCTTTCCAAAGCTTAATCTCCAACTCTTCTCCCACTTTCTCTGTGTTTTATAACTTTTGCCTTTCTCTTTTCGGTTAATTCTGTTCCATCACAGACGAGCTTATAGATTTTGTGCCCGTTTGTTGGCAGAGATTTTCGCCATCATCAGAGTTGTGAATTTTGTAATAAATGGCAGATGGGATTAGTTTAACTTCTCTTCTTATGCAGGAACTGATTCGAGACTCATTTAAATATAAGGAAAACACTGTTGTCATGCTTTATAATGTCGTCTGACTTCACGAAGAACAACAGTTCGATCCCATGGGAATCAGCTGAGATTTTAATAACCAGTATAACTTGGCCAATCTCTGCTAAGCGATTTTTTTTTTTTTTTTTTTTTTTTTTTTTTTTTTTTTGGGATAGGTCATATTTTGCGTGATGTTTTTGATCATTAAAAACTAACACTTAAAGACCCAATCCGCAGTTTAAGGCCTGTAAATAATCTATATTTATTGTAGTCGTGATGCCTTGTTTTTTCCCCATCAGATGAGGAGACGTGCGTCTTCAAGTGTTCCGTGTCTCAAGAGACGGAATGCAGCCGCGTGGGGAAACAGTCTTTCATCATCACTCTGGGCTGTAACAGTGTCCTGCTTCAGTTTGCATCTCCAGCAGGTAAAGCTCTCTTTCAGACGAGCAAGCATCACACTCCATGATGATGATTTAATGGCACACGGCCTGTCAGGTCTGTCTGACTCCGCAGTGAATAATGAAGAGCCTGACGTGTCGTCTTGTGTGTGTGTTTGCAGATTTCTCGTCGTTTTATAACATCCTAAAGAGTTTTTGTGGGCACAGAGGCGAGCATTCCGTCTTTAGTGAGAGGACGGAGGAGTCCTCGGCTGTACAGTATTTTCAGGTGTGTTGTCTGTTTTTTGACGCATTTGGCTGATGGGAATTTGTCTGGCAGTCGCATTCAGGGTTGACAAGGACGCTCTCTAGAAATTGAGCTAGTGACTTTGACATTTGTTTCTGAGCATCTGGGAAAGAGCTTACGGTTAAGGTCAGAATTAATTTGGACTTTTAAGGCAGTTTTATAATGCGTGTGTATAAGTTGACACATTGAGCAGATGCTTCAATCAAAACAACAGAAAAATAAAACATTATCGTGGGAATTGAACTTGTGACTTTTAGTGTTCTGAATTCTCCAAGAATATTTAATTTTCCAGCATTAACAGTGTCACATGACCATAATTGAGTCACGTATATAGGACATTCCCAATTAACATATGGACATTTACTAACTAGATGAATTGGACTGTGATGTATTTGATTGTTATATTTATTTTCTAAAGTTGTTTAAATAATGTTTACATATTTACAACATATATATTTGTGTATGATTATATGTGTGTAGTTATGTATAATTCCAGAGGGGAAATAGCTTAAATATATGTACTTAAATACTGCTGTAAATATTTATATTACACGTATAGATTTATTATACAAGAAATACAAGTAAATATATTTTTACATCTGCGTTTTTAACATTTAATAAATCGCCTGGATGATATAATTTGGTTACCGGGTAAGAAATCAACGGCTGAATTATTTTCTGCTTCCCCGCTTAGTTTTATGGCTACCTCTCTCAGCAACAAAACATGATGCAAGACTACGTCCGCACAGGAACATATCAGCGGGCCATTCTCCAGAACCACACAGACTTCAAGGATAAGGTGACGTCTTTGATATTAATACGATGCCGTTCCAACTGTTTGTTGCGCTGGGTTTTTAAGTTGCCTTCTGCTATATTGCAGGTGGTGCTAGATGTCGGCTGTGGCTCTGGAATTCTGTCGTTTTTTGCTGCTCAGGCTGGTGCACGTAAAGTCTACGCCGTGGAAGCCAGCACCATGGCCCAACACGCTGAGGTGTGATGGATCACCATTTAACACCAGTGACCTGCTACTAAATTCAGCCTGTGTAAAGTGAGCTGTGTGTCTGCAGGTTCTGGTGAACAGTAACCGGCTGTCGGAGCGAGTGGTGGTGATTCCTGGGAAAGTGGAGGAAGTGAGTCTACCAGAACAGGTGGACATTATTATCTCTGAACCTATGGGCTACATGCTGTTTAACGAAAGGATGCTGGAGAGTTATTTACACGCCAAGAAATTCCTCAAACCCAATGGTGAGTAAAGGATGTTTGACTTTATTTAGGCCCCTTCTCATCACTTCTGTGTCTTTTAACAGGAAAAATGTTCCCCACCATTGGAGATGTTCATCTTGCTCCGTTCACAGATGAGCAGCTTTACATGGAGCAGTTTACAAAGGCCAATTTCTGGTGAGTTTGTGTGGTATAGAGGTGAAGCCGTGGCTCTGTTAGAAGAGAGCCGGATGATAACACGAGACTCGACTGTAAATCAGATCTGGTGGTGACAGAACTGGTCTTTCAGGTACCAGCCGTCTTTCCACGGGGTGGACCTGTCAGCGCTCAGGGGGGCCGCCGTAGACGAATACTTTAAACAGCCTATTGTGGTAAGAGACGGGGAGACGATTCTGACTGTCGTGTTTCAGTTTAAAGGTTTGAGCTGCTTTTCGTGCCTAAGAGAGTCAAACGTGACGTTAGTTTCAGTGCGGATGTTAGAGTGACAAGTGTTAAGACTAGTAGGCCAGTGAAATATTTTTAGATTGTTTCAGTTACATTAAATGTTTTACAGTTTAGTAGTAAAATCTGCATATTATTAGATATGCATAATAATAATAATAACACCAATACTTTTATGTACAGTATGTACTTATTTTCATTTACAAGCTGTTTAAGAAGCTGCTCTGGTCATAATGGTTTGTTTATAAACGGTCTGGAAAAGCAAATTAAATTTATGTGAATAAAAGGTTTTAGAAATGATGAAGTTAAATTAGCGATGAACATTTTGCTGAAGACGTTTTTAATTTTCACTCTTTTTTTTTTTTTTCACTCAGTTTGATTTTTACTCTTTTCATTGAAACTTGCAGGTTAAGAATTATTTCGTAATATACTTGCAGCATATTTAATGGAAATCTGAACAGGCTTTAATACACTATAATAATTGCATTCATTTCATGAATTGAACAAAAATTAGGAGAAAAGAGAGAAGTGACTGCGCTCAATTCTTGAGTGTAAGTCTGTAAAAAAAATAGAAATAAAGTTGCCAGAAACAGCGCAAGTCTTTACAGATCTCACTAATACAGTCGCTCTTAAAGGCACAGTACACATACATCGGCGATGCACACACATACAGTTCTTGAGCTCGCACCTTGTGGGTTATCTGATCTATTAATACAGCCAGTGTCGTCATTAATATAGTATAACACTTTCAAATTCATTTCGTAACTTTTAAACCGTTTATATACATATATAAAAATTAATTGTGTAACGATATACGCGGTATTGCAAAATCCATATTGTGTCACAACTCGATACTGGTTTACTGCCCACCCCTAGTGTGTGTCCAGTGGTGGTCAGCTGTTCTGGCGTTACGCTGCTGGTAGACTGAGCGTTCACTCCACGAGATGCTGTTCTCGTGTCTGTGGAGTTCGAGGTCTTTTGAGTTGAGACTGAGTTTGTTTCCGTGCCTCAGTTTCAGACTTGAGGCCGTACACGTGTCATCAGATATATTCTGCATCTCATCATGTTTCCTGTCATTTCTTTCAGGACACTTTTGATATCAGGATCCTCATGGCAAAATCAGTGAAATACACAGTCAACTTTTTAGAAGCAAAAGAAGAAGATCTTTATAAGTACGTCGAAGACAAATGTTGTTTTTGTCAGTTTTTAAGATGGTCCTTAATAGTTTTTTTTTGTGTTGGGTTTGTCGTTTCAGGATAGAAATTCCCTTCAAATTTCACATGATGCATTCAGGGCTTGTACATGGACTGGCTTTCTGGTTTGACGTTGCTTTCATTGGATCAGTGTGAGTAGAAATAAGTTGAAATGCAATTTCAGAAGTGGGCATGTTTTTTATTTATTTATTTATTAATTTTCCAAGAAAATAGTCAATGTTTACCAGCAAGAGCAACTCATGGTTCCAAATCCACGTGTGCAAAGTGTGAATAAATAGTAGGGCTGGGTGATTAATGGGAAAGTAATCGAAATTCAGACCTTATAATTGTTCAGATTTTTCCAGGCTGATTATTTCGATTATTTTAAGAGTAAGAGTCACATGACCCCGCTCCACTCATGGATACTTGTTGTAAGCTCCGCTTTAGCTTGAGCAGCTAATACCAAAAAAAAACGCGTCAAGTAAGACCGAAAAAAATGAAGTTGAATGTAGACGCTTCAGAAAAACCGTTCTGACTTTTTTGTACGTGACTAAATTGTAGCTCCTCATCAGAGCAACTTTTCAGTTGGGGTGTTACACTTGTCCCCCTGATGCCCACTGCTCACTGGGTTAAATGCAGAGCGCCAATTTCGATATGGTCCCTAGTGGCCATCACTGACAATCACACTCTCATGCGTCAGGTCCTGCCTGAAACCTGAAAGGGTTAAACACGCTTGCGTTTCTTAGTAAGAACTTGGAGTAAATTCGCGTTAATATGGTGACATGACAAGATCGCTAAGATCCCCTCTAAACAGCGTTAGTTACTGGTATGTTATGTATACGTAAGTTCAACGGAGTTTGTTTACAGAAAATGCAAGAAACACATAGGATATATCAGTGTTATTTCATTTAGAACTGCTTTTTTTCAACTGCTCGTGTAATTAAGAAAGTATTAAAAAACATTTATTTGGTTGCCACAATCTGCAATCGTTTATTTTTACTTTTTTATAAGAACAAAGTGAATTTTTGATTTGGGCATTGTGTGCTTTAATTTCAATAAATAATCATATAGAAGGTCTGTGTGTGTTTCGCTCAATTATTTTAAAACCAAGTAATTCACACTGTTCAATAATCTCTCACTTATAATGTGAGCATGTTTACTGTACTATGCAGAATATGCAATAATGCAAAAAATATATAGATAAATAAAATAATTGTTCATTAATCATAATCATGTTAAAATGTTCAATTAATCATTTTGATTTTAGGCCAAATCGCCCAGACCTACTATATAGTATGATTTATAATTAATAATTATAATTATAAATGCAGCATGTGTGTGTAACTTGTTTGAATAATGTTTGATAATGTAAATAGTCTAAATAATGCTTTATTTTGATTGACATGTCATTTAAAGGTTGTGGAAAGGTAATTTATGGATGGAATTAATAGAAACTAAACTGGTTTTTACATTGCGGAAATGTGTTTTTGCACTAAAATATATTATTATAATTTGTTGCTGAGATGAATAGGGTTTTTTTTTTCAAGAGAGCTTAAACCTTGTTTCTGTGTTTTCTCTGTGAAGGATGACCGTGTGGCTCTCCACGGCGCCCACAGAACCCCTCACCCACTGGTACCAAGTGCGCTGTCTGCTTCAGTCGCCTCTCTTTGCCAAGGCGGGCGACACCATGTCAGGAACGGCTCTATTAATCGCCAACAAGAGGTGCGTCGTGTCTCCGCTCTCCTCCGTGCCCGATTCCAATCGCTTCCTTTCTTTCACAGACAAAGCTACGACATCAGTATTGTTGCGCAAGTGGACCAGACGGGATCCAAGTCTAGTAATCTACTAGATCTCAAAAACCCTTTCTTCCGGTGAGTGAAGGACGCATGACATCACTGGTGTGCTTTAATCCCACAAGTGCCTTTTTTTATTTTATGTTTATAATTACATTTCTTTATACTTTTTATTTTTACTTTTGTTTTGTTTATTTTACCTTTACATCTCTTTATTATTATGTTTATTGTATTACATGTATTGCGTGCTGCTTTTTTTTACTTGATTTTTACTTTTTATTGCTGCTGGACTCTGGGAGATAACGAAACAAATTTAGTTGTACAACATACAATGACAATAAGTCTCTTACTCTTACTTACTCTTACTTTGCGTTCTGCAGGTACACTGGCACCACACCTGCTCCGCCTCCAGGTTCCCACTATTCCTCCCCGTCGGAGAACATGTGGAACACTGGTGGGACCTACAGCATGAGCCAGGGCATGGCTGTGTCAGGTGCTTGACCAGAAGCCTCGGTCTCCTGGTGCTGGTGATGGGTTCTTCATCTTTCCTCTGGCTGTGCTTTCAGGGATGCCTACAGCCTACGACCTCAGCACCGTCATTGGTGGAAGCGGAGCCCCCGTGTCTCACAACAACCTCATCCCCATGGGCTCAGAAGCGCACGCATGTACGGACAGTCTCACACACACGTTTGAATGCGTTTTCTGTGTGTCGTTGTGGCACAAGTCTGAGCTTTAAATACACACTAGTTACCACAACATGTGTTGAGGGTTATCCATTGATTCCTTTCTGAATGTTTTCCTCAGTGAACACGGGGATTGTGAACCACACTCACTCCAGAATGGGCTCTATAATGAGCACAGGAATCGTCCAAGGTGGGCATCACTTCACTTGAAGGATTCTGTGGTCACGGTTATAAAAGCACATGTGCTGTACGGAAGCTGAGTCTGGGATTTCTAAAACCTAGCACACATTTAAACGATCACGTGAGACTGTAAGTCACGTTCCACACGTGAAAAGACATCTTTTTTTTCATGCGTTGTTCATTTTATTAGTAACTAATAGATTTATTAAATACGTCTCTTCCGATGCAGCATTTTCACACGCTTTTGTTCAGGACATAGTTTGATGCCCTTGCTGCTTCGCCTTGTTTCTGGCTTTGGCTGCAGCAGAAATTAAATGACTGCACAAAAGTTGATTAAAATTTACTTTGTCGCCCCATCTATTAACCGTTTTATAATAACGGTATTTTTGGTAATGCGCTGGCACAGTGTTTTTCACTCTAATTCCGGGGTTTAGTGAAAAGACTTTGTTACTTTATGTAAGTATTTTTTCGGCTACTTTGTACTATAAAGTATGAAAAATATAAGCAACTTTTACTCTCTACTTGACTACCATTTTTGATTGAGTGACTGTGCTCTTTACTCCACTACATTTGAATGAACACTTAACGTTACACACTACATTGTGATTGTGTGCGACAAGTCGACATCTTTTTCTACCGTGGCTAATTTTTTGGGTGGATAAGGTAGTATTGCCATCTGCAGGGTGCCTGAGGTACTGGATGCTATTGATGAGTTAAATCACGTGAATTAGCGGTTGCACATTTTTGCTCAGTTTGACAGAGACTTGACTTTTTGTTCCTTTTTTCACCTATTTTGTTCTCAGGGGCCACAACTGCCCAGCAGGGTCCCAGCAGCAGCAGTCCCCATTACCCCGTCACCAACCAGTTCACCATGGGCGGCCCAGCCATCTCCATGGCGTCTCCAATGGCCATCCCCAGCAACACCATGCACTACGGAAGCTAAGGTCACCGGACGGCCTCTGCATGTCCAGCTCCACCACCCTTTCCCCCTTTCAAAGCCCAACGCAGCCAAATGGAGGAAACCAAAACCAGTACACCAGTCTCTCCTCATCACTTTATAGTCCCTTACTATATAGACATACATGTAAACGTATATATATATTCTAAAGTCTATCTCTTTCTCTCACTGGTGTTTTACTCTTACATATCCGTCCTGTGTCCCGGTTACGCTAGCGTGCACAAGCATTGGGCCGAACTTGAGATGTGTCATTGTTGCTCTTCCTCTCCTGCGGAACACACAGCGCCTGCTCACAACCAGCCACTAGGAGGCAGCACTTGTTTGCAAGCATGCTGAGAAGCACAAGCTCCCGACCCAATGGAAATGACTCCGTTTGAGGAACGCTGACAATGGAACATGGAACTGAGGATTTTCTTTTTTTAATTTTTTTTTCTACAGTGCACTCGTTTCCCTTTAACTCACAAGCGCTTTGTTTTAGCCTCGAGTGCCGTCAATCGGAGATCTTGCCTCTAAATCAGCAAGTCCTGCTCCATCGAATCATCTCCTCCTCGTCAGATTTGTGTTCCCCGTGACGTCGACCTGTTTCTTTCGGGGTTTTTTTTTTGGCTTTTAGATGTTCACAACTTTGAATCATGGACTCTCGCTTGGTATCAAATCCTGTATGGCTTTTCATTCCGTTTCAGATCATTTTCTGTGTGTGTGTGTGTGTGTGTGTGTGTTCTAATGTAGTGCAGTCCCAGAGTTCGGAGCATGGTTGGCAAGAGCGCTTCTGTTGACCTCTACTTTAGCAATGCAAAGATGACAGACTTGAATACTGTCCGGACGGTTCAGGACAAACGTGCCAGTAAAGGACCGTCGGCACCGGAGGGAAGACTGATGGAGCGCGTGGACGTGCATGGAGCCGCATGAGGACACTGGCATTGCCGCGTCTTAGTTTACATCCCCATCCCTTTCGATTCCTGTTTGTTGTGAGACTCGTGAGGAAGAGAGATTTTTTTTTCATGAAGTCAGACTGCAGATAAGCTTCCTTCTCTCTGAACGGGGGGAGTCTTCCACTCCGTTGAAGACTTTGGAGTCGGATCCATCCCACTCGTATTGTTTCCGCTATTCTGGATGGCGCAGCATTCGTGAGAACACACGACGACGTCTGCTCGTTTGTACAACTCTTATATTTTCTTTCTCAGAACGCAACGGGCAGCAAATTAAATGTTGGAGAAGTCTGAAAGGTTTGGGTGTTTAAAGCAGTCGCTGTTTTGCTTAGTGCGGGGTGTTTTTTTTTTTTTTTTGCAAAAGAGCCTTTAGGGGGCGATACTGAAGTTAGAGTTGTAGGGGAAACACTTTTATACATGAGGACGGCAAAAGTGGACATATTAATAAAAAAAAAACATATCTCAAGGGTGTAAAATACCAACTCTTTGCGATTTGGCTAAAAAGGTTTTTTCGCAATTTATGCAAATGTAAAATCATGTCATGTATTAGTTTTAACATTTATAAAGCGTTGTAAGTTCACAGATCCAAAGTCTTACTGTGAGGTGTTGCTGGATTTCTCTTCATTTTGTGCTTTGCCCTTTCGACTTTGTCTTCCACGGAACCCCAAATGAAATTGTGCTGAATGTGTAAGATTTCTTTTTTGTACAATAAAGTCCAATTTCATTCACATTTCCTTGGTTTCAAACTTGGATTTTCCACTGGCTTTAGACTGCGCTGAGAGGAGATGTAATCATTAGTGCTTTATATCCTTGACAGTGACCGGTCACTGTCCTCTTCTACACGACCGTTTCATTCGGCGTTCCATGGAAGACACGAGTAATGATTATTGATGTTCAAGGGCACAGCAATCTAAAAATGATTTAGTCCAGTGACTCTCTGCAAAAAGGAAAGGATTCAGGTTAGCCAGAATATATGTATTTTACTTCGTCAAAACAAAAATTATAGAACTAAATACTGGGCTTTTATTTTATCGATTTGCATGGCAAATGCCATCTCACAGAACTCGGGCTTCAATGTCCCGATTTTTACAATCACAGAACTGCAAACAGAAAACTTTCAAATTAAATAATAAAGACCAAACGGCACCAAAAAACCACCCCAGGTTAACAACAACTTAACAGTTGTGTCAGGAACTTTCTCAGTGGAATGTTCTCTGCATGCTTGTGCGGATTTCCTCTGGGTCTCCAGTTTCGCCCCACTGTGCAAAAATGTGTTCTAGAGAATTGGTTATGGAAAAATTGTCCAAAGGTGTGAATCTGTGTCCCGTGTTGTGATTGGTTGGCCACCAAATCCAGGGTGTGTCCCACCTACAGGTCCAGGGTTGCTGGGATTGACTCCCGCTCCAAAAACCAACAACGAAAAGATGGAGTGCCAAAAAACATGATGAATCGAAGCCAAATGCAGCATTGTTATAATTTATTCTCATTTTTTTTGTTCAAATTGTGTCTTTGCTGGGAATGTTTGTCCACCAAATTCACCATTGCTCGATTTTCCTTGTCCTCTGGATCTTCAGTCTAGGTTGTTATTCAGTCGATCAGTGAGATTTCTCCATTGTTGAATGATTTGTGGATGGAGTCGTCAGCGTTAAAGATTCCGACGATCCTATGTGTGTTGCTGTATGGAAGAAGTAGAGCTGAAACAGACAACAGTGTTCAGATTCTACTCCTCATGATGCTTTCACAAATGTTCTCACCTTGCAACCCACAGCTAAAAGTGCATGAAGTGACACTATAACAGCCATAGTAGCAAAAGCTGTGAGTTTAGTGTCGTCCCGAACAGCTGACCAGAACGTAATGACCAGTACGGAGCCAGAGATCACCATCGCCATGACGATCAGCAGCCACTGAAGCCACTGGAATGGAATGGCCCATAATATCTAAACACAAAACCAGTGAGTGACACATAATGGGAGCGATTATCTCCTTTTTCCAAAGACTTACTGAGGTAGGGATGTAAATAAAGAGAGAGTAGCCGTAGACACACACAGTCTCTAAAAAGGTGTAACTGCTGGTTTGTCTCTCGACGCTTTGCCGCCATGTTAGAAAGCCCCAAACTCCTAGAGGTACCAGCCAGGCGTAGAGGAAAACAGCGACGGCTGCGATGGAGACTAAAATAAAGCAAGACGACGATGAACAGCCGGAGTCATCACAGAAGAAGTGCCAATCATCTCACCTCTGTGAAACTGAGGCGCATAGTGATAATCCGGGTTTCCCATCTTGCTCAGAAACGTGCTAAGATTTCCACTGATTGCAAGTGTGAAAACTAGAGTCGAGCAGATCCAGAACGGACCTGAGAGAAAAGCAAACCATGAATACAAATCATCTGAAGCTTCATATTTATGTTTTCACGGTACCATATAAATCAGGGTTGTTTCGAATGTGAAATTTCACAAAATTGCGACCCGGCAGAGGCAACACGGATCCTTTTATCCTGTCCAACACCTGAAATGAGAGACTGCATTTTACTCACAGCAAAATTTTACGTCATGGTGTTTTACATACTTGTACGGTGTCGATGTCGAAGAAAGACTGATAGTATTCAAACGTCCAAAATCCACCAGCTTGTTTCTCACCTCTCAGCAACTGGAAATAAAAAGCGATAAATGTATTTTTGGAAGAAGAACACGTAGAAGGATCTGCTGTATGGTCCAGTTTACTTCAGAACTCTCCTGCTGGTTCTCCTCGTCATCTGACAGGTCGAGTTTAACATCTCCTGGCGAAGCTGCCATGTTCGGGCTGGAAACGCTGAGGGTTGAGGCTCCAGGATTGGAAGCAAGTAGATCTGTAGCTTCCTCAAATTCTAGGAATGTGGAAAAATGATTAACGTGCCAAACAAAGTCGAATCGGAGACTTAATGTGATATAGTGACAATCTTACCCTGAAACTTCAAATCGTCCGGACTAGCCATAGCTAAGCAAAGATCTATAATGTGAAAGTATAATGTGATTATTGCTATAACTATACATGTTTAATCCGTTTTGAAGAGCCATGTTATTCATGTAATGTCGAATGAATCGCACGTTTACCTGCTTGTCACAATATTCTAAACCCGTAATACACAGGCTTGACACTCCAAGTCAGAATACGATGGTCGACGCTAATAACTACACTGCGAGTGAAAAAATACCAGTGCTGTTTAAATCAGAAATAATAACAGAAATAGCGTAAAGTTACAAATGTCACCGTCGCATTTATTTATTGTCGTCTTCATATTCCACGTCACCTGCTGTGTTCCGGTGCGATGCTGGCACACGTGACCGGAACAACCCCGGACGTGACTTTTGCTCATAAATCTCGTTAACCTATTAACTAACTATTAATTCTGCGTGAACATATTGTACAACCCACATAATATTGCTAGGAAAGAAGTCATATCAGAATATCATTCATAGCCGTGAAATATTTAGAGAAAATGTGTGTCGGAACTACTTAAGCGATTGTTTATCCCTATCGGAATAATAACGCTACACATACCGCGAACTCCGCCATTTTGGCTCATCAGTTACTCCTCCTGAACGGCCCTACTCGGTCAAACCTGGAAACTCAGGCGGAGGATTTTATCCTTGGCGCGTCCGCCGTGAACTGTGAACCGCCGTTGTGTTAAGTTCATCCGCTAACATGGCCGCCTCGTGGCTGCTGAAGAGATGTTGCTCCACAGCAGCTACCGTGACAAGCAAGACGTCAAGGTGGCAAAAGCTAATAAACAGTCGTGCAGGTGAGATCTGGTCTGTGTGGACATGTTGTGTTACGTTTACACCTTTTTCGTGAATGTATGATGCATATATTATACAGCGCATGCATAATCTGGCAAAACGGAAGAACATTCTCTTCACACTATTCAACGTTGTTTCGTCTTTGTAGGTTTGTGGTGCCGTAGTTTAATAAACGATTATAAAGAGGCTTGTCGTGAGGTGATAGTGGGCGCACGACAGCGCCCCCTGAAGGCCACCGCGTACCTCGCTCTTTTTGGAGTAGCGTATGGTTTCTGCCACACCAACCCCGATGATTCCTCTTTTGAAGCCGTGTTATTAGAAACCTGCAACCGTCTGGCTCTTCTGTCGCCGTGGATACGAAGTGGCTCTTCAGATGGACATGTTCAGACCCTGGTGAAGCTGCGTAACGAGGGCAGGCTGCGCTATGCCAGTCTGGGCATTGCCTCCTTGACTTACTACACCGAATATGACTCGGAATCCAGTCTGTATGAGGCCCGATGCTCCGCCATCTCTGTGCCTTGGGCCGAGCTGCCCAAGCGAGTCCTGGATGTGGGCTTTGCAGGACGCTGGTGGGTGCTTGAACATGAAATGAAGAATTATGATATAAATGACGAGGAGTTCAAACATCTGCCACTGGCTTTGATCGCAACCCAGCCTCCATCGCCGCAGATAACGGAGAGAAACGAAAGGCTACACCAGGAGTCATGGAGAGCAGTGGAGATGGAAACCGAGGCTGAGGCTGATGATTTGGACAGCGATTTAACCGACAGCAGCAGCTCTGTGGAACAAAAATAGAGTGCTGATATAAAAGACATGGAACTGTGTGTGTTAATCTGGAGGAAAAAGCCTGAAGCACGTGCTGAAGTTAGTGCTTGACCAGATACACTAGAGGTTCATTTTAAAGCAAGTTTTGTTTAAATCGTCTGTGGGTCAGTGGATGTAAACGGCATAAAAACTATTTATTAAAAGTGAAAGCATGTTGCATCCTATTACTCTCACTTTTTGAGTCTGATCGTTCCACCCATAAGCCACAAGTGGGAGAATATGAGGAAAATGTATCCTCTGGATCAGTGGTTATTAAACTTGGAGTTTCTGGACCGCTAAAGTTCTTTCTGTACTTGGGGCAAAATTGGGACATTGTGAAACTTTATACACATCTGAAATCCGTCACCAAATGAAACCACCATATAATTGTATTCCAGGAACTACAAAACTACAATAATCTGATTTTGACACAACTCGCTTAGTATTTTCCACCTCGATTCACTTTTAGGAAGTTTCTAGTAAATTCCATTGCCTTCGCAGCACTCACATTGTAAATTTTTAATCACATTTTTAGATGGAAGTCTTAATTTAACTTTTTTCTTTGACCACTTTCTGTTTTTTAATATCATTGTATATGGAACATGGAACACTTAAGTATTTGCTTTGAAGTACACCAATAAAAACAAATGTAAAAATGGCTACTAAGGTCACATGATGCATCATGTTTAGCTGTGGCGTGAAATTTCAGCCAATAGTGTTTCACAGAACCACTAAAGCCGTATTTGAGTGTCGGAATTCTTAACGAACCTTTGTTTTAATTACCTTTAGCGTTCGGTTGGGTACAGGTTAAGAGTTCTTGTGTTTAAATCATGTCTGTGACTTTCCACTGAACTTACTTCCGTTTATTCAAGATAGTTGTATCTCGAGATTTCCTGCTCATTCATACACAGGAACTTGCCCCTTTTTGTAAAAGAAGTCCATAAAAGCCAGTCGAGTTCATTCCCTCCACTAATTCCGTCACCTTTGACCCCTGAAGTCAGTTAGGAACTTGGCTTCATTTTAAGGGAAATCCTCTCTTGGATTGATCTCTTCACTCTCTGTGGTGTTGTTCCATTTGTCTTTCCCTCGGTTCCCCTTCCAGTTCTAAGACGGTCAGTATTGATTTGTTCATCGAGCTGCGTTCGTCTCTTTTTTTTTTTCCTGATTGGTGTCTGGCTGGCGGAGATGATTGTTCAAGAAAGCGAAGGCCGCGTGATTGCGTCTGTGTTTAACCTGCCGCTCCAGCTGCACCTCGATAATCCCATTCTCCTCGGAACATCGCGAGCGAAGGCCCATCCGCACCTAATGACGAAAAGCACTTAAGACGCTCTAATGAAAGTGCAGGAGGCCATTTGCAGAGGGTTCAAATAATATAATTGTCACAGAGCGAGGGTTTATCAGCGTGTAACTTAACCCGGCAACGTAAACGCTGAGATTATAATCTCATTAGAGTGCATTTACAAACGAGGAAATATGGCGTGTCGAGTGGAGACCACCTTGATTTAAGCAAAAAAAAATTGAAAAAAAAAAAAAAAATCCTCTTTAACATTCATCGGGATTGTTGTGCACGGTCACTTAACAGACGCCAACCACGGCAGATTCTGCGCTTTGGCCTGATGTGCTTCTATCCTCATAATGTACTGCAGCACTCTGTCCGGGGGTCCGCGGGGACTCGCACATTGCCTGATTGCTCAAATGGAGGCTTTTCCAGTAGGTTACTGGTCTCCATAAGACACTCCGGCTCGTCACCAAGGGTCCCAGTGCTTTTAAAAGTGCGGTCCCTCGTCAGACTTCAAGCTCAGTGATCTGAGATAACCAGGCAGTGAGAAGCGATGAGGCGGAAGACCACCGTGGATTTGAGGAGGAATGATGAGCAGTTTTACTCCATTTTGCTCAATGTTTTTATAATCGGACTAGGCTTCAAAAGAAACCTCCAGGTTCAAAACGCACAGATTTAATGACGTCATTCAATTACGTGTTTTACACTTGGGAAAAATACATTGAATGCTAAAAAGAAGGGGGGAAAAGATCTGGGTTAGAGGAAAGCACTTAAATGGAAGTGAACCAGCCCAATCCGTCAACGCTAAATTATTCAGAGTTTTTAAAAAGAATATCCACGTGATGTAAACAACGTGATGCAGTGATTTCAGTGACTTAAAGCTCTAACATTGTGAAGCTCGGACCAAATTCCTAACTCCGTGAACCCAAATTCGATAATCCAACCTAATCCATCGCCAAACCCTGCAGATGCATTGCGAAAAGTAGTTATTCTAACAAAAAGGAGAAATTGAGAAGAATGAGTTGCTAAATAGCTCTGAAAGTTTATCCTATTTTAATATTTAAAAGACTTGTTTTTTTTTTTTTTTTGCACTATTTTAGCCTCATTTTGAAGAGTTGAAGATGGTGTAGAAATTAGGTTTTCTCTGGGTTCCTAATTGCCATCAGGTGTGAGTGGGTGTGTCCCGCTCTGTGATTGGTTGGACCCAAAGTTACTGGGCGTGGCTTCAGCTCCCCGTGACCCAGACATGGAAATGCTAAAGAAATTGCTTGGATAATGTATGAATCCCATTTTTTTTTTTAAAATATGCCATATGCTTTAAAGATCTGTCAACCCCTGGTTTTTGTTGACCATGCGCTCTCAGTTTGCTTCGATCTGGCCCCTCCACACCCAGACCTGTATTGACCATCGACTGTCACTCTATCCATCCTCGGCTGCCAAACTCAGGCAGACACAGGAGCTGAGAGCAATCATTGGCCAGTCTGTGTGGAGGTGGATGGGGGCTCGGGGTCAGCGAGGACGAGATGGGAGAGGGGTGGAGGGTCATGTGCAGGGGTGATGGAGTCTAGCCACAGTGCTGACCCCAGCTCCCCACCCCCACACATTATGTGTGATCAATATGTCACTATGGAGGAAGAATGAAACGTCTCAAAACAGCTCAACAACGGGCAAACATGCATGGGCTGGGAAATAAACGGACTAGAAATAAAGTCAATATTGCTTTTGGATTTTATTAATTTATTGTTATATTTAGTGCAGACTAAAATTGTACTGTTCTGTTTCTTGCTTAGATTCATCATAATGTGTGAGTGACTCGGCTTGGTTCATGTCTAAAATGTGCAGACGACTCTTATTGAATTAAAAATCAATAAAATGTGAAATCAAATTGCAGTCTTGTGTGATTTATAAACCGTACTTGCTCAAATTGCATTTTTTTAATTCCAACTATTTGCCCTGTATACAATGTGTTATTATTTTTATTAATTTAGTTTAAAGGATTTTTTTTATTTATTGTAATTTTTAAAAATGAAATTAAAAGAAAAAATTAACAAACCAATGACTTAAAAAACATTGTTATTTTTTTTAAGCAAAATCTGTTGTACCCTCAAGCTGAAAAATTCATACTTGAATGTGAGAATTACACAAACCTGTCTTGACTGCCAAATATATTACCATGATAGGCCATGATTTACTGCAGGTAAAAATGCCCCCAAAAAACAAAACTTTATTTGGTATATAAGTATATTTTCATTATTTTGCTTTAATTACACCAAGGAGTCGTCACACGCAGAATTGAACCTGCGTGAAAACGATTGCGACGCACGAATCTTACAAGAAAACTATTTTTAGGGCAGTGGCTGACAGAAAGCAAAGGGTTAAGTGTCTGGCACAGCGTGGAAAGCGTGAATGTGCGTGCGTGCATGTGTTTAAATGTGCAGGAGAGAGAAAGAGAGAGATGAAAGGAGAAAAAGAAGATCAGGAAGTGTAAAAATATATCTGCCCAACCGGAGTGTGAAAATGTTTGAAGATGGGAAGTAAAACAGACAGAACACGCATCCAGAAGAGAGTAGAAAAGAGTGTGCAGAGTAGGGTGGGGATGAAGGGGGAGGGAAAGAGCAGAACGAGGGAAAGGAAGGGAGGGAGGGACGGGCAGTGTGTGTTTGAGCGAGAGAGAGAAAGAGAGAGAGAGAGAGAGAGAGAGAGAGAGAGAGAGAGAGAGAGAGGGAGTGGGGGAGAGAGAAGCGGCAGCATTCACAATTTTCATTCAAACTGACACAGCCTGTGTGTCCCGGTTTGCACTCCCCACTCCTCTCTCTCTCTCTCTCTCTCTCTCTCTCTCTCTCTCTCTCCCCCTCTCTCTCTTACACACACACACACACACACACACACACTGAAATAACAGACCGTCTGCAGTTAAGTTAGCAGCAGCTAGAGGACAGCTTTGGAGACACCACCAGGGAGAGACCGGGACACAAAAAAAACCCAGAAGAGGCTTTAAACGGAGGAACCCAAAGAGATTGTCTGCTGAAAGGTGAGTAGAGAATATAAAGAGTTGTGGAGAAGGGGAGGCGGACGTGCTGGACGTGTGGAAGCGAGAGACTGGGTGTGTGCGCCGGAGCTCCGGAGGAGAGTCACTGTGGTAAGTATGTTTTCCTTTTCAAACCACTGCCACCTCCCAACACCAGCCGCCGACGCTCCCAACGCTTTCCTGACTTTCCTGTGTCGTGCAGGATGTCACGCCACTAGATTGTGATGCAGATCCGACTTGACAAATGTGACAAGTTTGGCTTGTGTGGACGGACATTTCTGCAGGAGATTCTGCTGTGATGATGGTCACAAAGGAGTGTGTGTTGGGTTGAGCGTGCGCCGGTGGGCTAGTTCAAGGCTAGTTTCGCTTCGCTTCAACCCCTACGAAGCTCTTGATGTTTTCCCACTGCTGTAGCAATTATAGAAGGTCTACTGGGTGCAGAACATGGAGTGGAATTGGGTAGAGCGGCACTACGGGACATCATGCTCTTTAAATGGTGTCTTTATGTCCGTCTGCGCGTGCGAGGTGATGTCAATCCCTATGGATGTGAATGGCAATTGGATTAAACTATTGATCTAGTCTGGAGCAGGTAGACATGCACCCAGACGAGGGGGAAGGGCCGTCCACGTTACTGCAGACATCTTCAATCTTCTCACCGAACACCAAACCGGCGTGAAGACACAAGTCTGGCTTTGCAAAAGACCAACATCTTTATTTTCCATCGATTCCGAGGTTTTTACAATTGGGAATTTTTACACATGGGACTTGTCCGAGTAAAGTTTGCTTGATGCAAAAGTTAGACCTGACCAGACGCAATTCGCCGCAAGAAATGCCGATCTCTTGTAAAAGTTTCACAGGGAACTTGAAGAGTCCACAAAACCGACTGTGCCTCCTATGAACTCATTCACCAGAGGGTCATGAGTTCAAGTCCCCAGTGGGGGTGGGGGCTGTCGTGGTAGCCTTATTTTTTTTTGTACCCTTCCCCCTCTTTTCCGCATCCCGCGTTCACTGCGCCGGCTGGACAAACATGAATATCCAGCCGTGGCGTTCGCCTTCTCGCCTCGTCCAAACGGTTATCTATTTTTGGTGATTTTCGCAATCAAACGTGGCCTGCTGTGCATTGTCACGCAGATATCGCTATTGATCGACGGCATGTTTCACACGATCATGCAACAATCCAGACTCTGCCAAACTCCTTTAAAACTCGCATCCAGGGCCGCGTTCGTTTGCACGTGTAAATACGAGAGCGTTTCTGAACTGACAGAGCGACAAACGGACGAGGCGCGTTTTAGACAGCCCCTCTTTCATAGGAAATGAGGCCCTTTGACCTTTGCCATTCAGTCTGTCTGGAAATGCCGAGCCTGGAATCGATCAACACCCCCTTGCCCAGACATGCACTCAGCACCTCCATGCTTCTGCCCAGTCCCTCTCTTCCTCCTTCCCCCTTCCATTTCTCCAGTTCTCCCGCTCGACTCCTTCTCCCTTCCCCCCACGATCAGATAATAGACCCTTCACAGCTCATGCTATACTTCACGCCGAGCCTCACGCTTGCTTCGCCTGTGCATATGACCCGGTCTCTGTAGCCTCCAGAGCCAATACGCAAGAACGTTGACAAGCCCATGGTGCAATTCCAATCACTTATCCTACAAAAATACAGAGTTTGCAACTCCAGGTCAAGTATTTGGGATTTGGAAATTCAAGAGGTGGCATTCAAGTCCCAGTGAACATTCAACGCTGTCGGTGAGTTTGCCAGTCAGAGAAACCATCGAGTGTTGAATGTACCCTGATTCTTGAACACTCCCCGACCTCCTGAATGCCCGGGACTACGTGTGTGTGAGTCCGTTCCAAGATGGCTGCTGTGGTGTGTGTGTGTCCCAGCTGATCAGTGAAGCGAGAGACTGTGTTCTGCATCTACTGTCATAGCTTCTGGGTCCTGATTCACATTCATTGCTGTCGGTGGGTTTTATCTCTTCGACTCGCCGGACAATGAATGAGAACCACGGCCCCTCCTGTCTAGTATGAAGCCAACGCCGTGGCTTGTGAAATAAGCACCATTAATCTTTTTTTTTTTTCTCTTTCTTATTAGAGGTGTCACTCAGAGCTTGTGCTTTACAGATGTTCAATAAACCGGAATTAAAACGACAACTGTAATCTGTTGTTTTTTGTTGTTGTTGATCATGTCAGAAAATAGCAGATCATTCTGAGGATTTTTTTTGGAAGTGCATTGTGTGTGTTTATACATTTACTGTCTGTCACAGGTTTAAAAAGCTGAAATCTCAAAGCGAACAATCAGGCTGACCAGTTTGACCCACACAGACAAAGACAGAGTCAACATTACTCAGTGTCCGAGCCCAGCATGCAGACACAGCTAAACACGGGCGAGGTGGATCACCAGGGAAACTGTCGTGATTCCACAGACTATAGAAGAGCATTCAAGTCCAGAAGAAAAGGCTTTGGATTTTGAGGCTAATTTTGGAAAGTGCTTGAGAAAACTTGGGCTATTTTTAGCATTAGCATTCTTTAATAAATCAACATATGCCTCAGAGATCAAAGATTTGAAGATGTTCCTCTGCTAAAAAAAAAGAAGAATGATTATTAATTTTCAAGTTAATGTGAGCGCTATGGGATTGATGTCGAGAAACAGTCTAGTTGAACAGAAATTTCAAATTAATTCTCATCACAGGGGATTTGACTCTTTCGAAAACCTGTTTAAACGGCAACAGTATGGGAAACACTATTTTCTAGAACTGCTGAGACCTTTAAAATTCAAGGCTCATTAAAACTCACTTCAATCAATCCACTGTACTCGTCAAAGCGTTCAAATATATTAAATCAGATGCACAATAATATAAGTATGAAAAATTGTGCTGAGTTTGTCAATATCTCAAAATCAAGATTGTTTAACTTTAAAACATTTCTGCTCAATACATTTGCAATCGATATTATATACTTCATTTCTTAATACAAACAAAACAATTCTGGTACAGTGTTTCTACTGTTTCCATTTAATGCAGAATTTAATTTTTCAGAGTAGTTGCCAGCAAAAATAAAAATAAAACCTCACTCTTTCTTTACAAAAGAAGTCTTTTTACAGTTTCTGTCCTACTGTTATATTCCCTCTAAATACCATTTACCCTTTCAGCCATGTTAGCACTTTCCATTACATATAACAATAAACACTATTAAAGGAACGGCCATATTATACGCTCACTCTGTATAAATCCAGAGCGACTGTCTGCGCAAACATCTCCCACACGGCACTTAACTTCACAGGTCAGCGGGATTATTATCCGAGAGGTCAGAACCACTCGCCACACCGCAGACAGGTAGGCATAAAACCCCCCCAGACCATAATAGAAGACGCATTAAACCAACATAAACGTAGATATTTCACCCATCTGCGAACTAGATGTGTGCAATACGGCAGAATGTGAGTTGTGAGGTCTTTAGTTCCAGCACAATGAGCGCACACAGTGTCCGGGCTGTGACAGTGGAGCTGGTCTGGGTTACAGTCACAGCTCGAGGAATCCGAGCCTCCTGCGAGTTTCACACTAATCCTTTTATATAACCCATAAACAACCAAACGTCGCCAACGAGAACTGGCGAAAAAACCAATCCAAGCCATGGCAAAAGTGGCTATTAAACCCTACAAAACAAAAATGAAACGGAAATGTTTTGTTGTGAAACTGGGAGGCAGTTGCACGCAGCCGGATGACAGATCTGTATTCATCATCATGGCAACCGAGCCGTGGCTTGGCGGAGACGGAGGCTGAGAGGCTCTCACAGGCCTGCGGGGCTGTTTCCTCTGTCTGGCCTGATGATCAACAGTCACTCGGTCATCTCCAGTCTGCACACGCACCACAACACCGCCGTCCGTTTCAGGCACGCAGTCATAATTCATCTCGCCGCCAGCTTTGTAGGGGTCATCGCAACATAAAGAGCTGCTCATAAATGCTGCACAAAGGGAACGTTCTGTGATAGTCACACAATGCTGCTTCAGGAGCAGATTCCTGCAGGATTCTGCGAGGGAAGACTAATTTATCTCTGCTTTCTGAGATGCCAATTAGAATCAGTCAATGGGGAAAATATAGATTTTGACGTAGATTGAGACGAGGACGTTCTGTAATTAGTCACTCTACGTTATCGTCCATGAATGTGCAACATCTACGAGAATCGTATTTTATGGATTGTATTAGGAGGCATTTATGTTGCATTACTGTTAAACGTTGTGCTTCATGATTCCTTTGGGAATTGAACTTGAGATTTGCTTAAACCAGCTTTTCCGATTAAGTCACGAGAAAATTACTGTTATTTAATGCCAAACTGACTTGAAATAACATTTAGTTTTCATTAAAGTCTTTTTGATTCCAAGACTTGTGATCTATTCTTCTGTTATTCAATGTTCAACACAAAACTGTGCACTTGAAAACAAAATGACTTCTAATAATCCAGGAAACAATTTGCAATTTGAGTTTTTAGAATAATTGTAAATACTAAAGATTAGTGCAAACTGTTACAGGCTTTTGTAAACTATGAGTTCATTTTCAGAGAACAAAAACAGAATTGTTACTGGGAAAATATATCTATACCTATAAGATTAATAATTTGCATACTGTGACAAGTCGGTTGAGCGGCCGGGCAGGATGGATGTCAGTTGACACAAGAGGAACAGACACTCAGAAAATCGTCTGACATGTTTGTCAGAAGACGTTTATTCGTCTTCACACCCGCTTCTTCCAGTTGACGTTCTGTTCTTTGTCGCGCCGCTGACACGATCCAGACTGGAACAGCAGCTTCAGGTGTTTACCTACCGTCTCATTCGCCTTCCTAAAACAGTCGTTTTAAGGTGCACCTTCTCGTCGTCACCTTTCCCTATCATTACAGGGGAAATTAAAGCCTCTGTGCGTCTGTGTTTCGGCCCCACATGCTGAAAAGAGACTGTTTATCTCCTTCAGAGAAAATTACACGCTTGCCAGGTTTCTTCGGCTTCTTCTTGGAAACAGCCGGTGGCTATTTAGGGTTGCGATCTCAATGCATTTTATTTCCTGCGTTCCTGTTCTTGTTATTAAGAAGCGGTGTGATATTAATGCCCCAGATGAAGATGCTGAAATAGTTGAAAACCAAATCCAGCTCTTCTGTGGTCACTCACGCAGCTTCCCATCATGTCGGTCTCTCTCCCATGTAGTGTTTCTGGGCACTGCAGTCTCATTATGCATCGATGTCTGCAGGCCAGATTCAGAGAAAGAGGACGAGGAACCAGATCCAAACGCGCTGACTGCGCCACCCACACCTAAACCTTATGTCGTTTGACCGATTAACAGCGGGCCTGCTTGTTCAATGCGTTATTGCCTCCGTTTGCTTTAGCGATTCAGCGATCCGCACTGGAGTTGCGTAAAGCCGGACAAAGCAAGTTGCTAAACGGCTACTGCCTAAAATCTGACAGAGTTTGTTCAAGCTGACAGCCCCGGGTCAATAGCACTTAAGGACGAGACTCAAGACAGAATCAAGGTCAGCAGTTATTCAATAAAGTTCCTGCCATGGCTTCACAATTGGTTTGACAGTAAATGTTTAAACTTGAACAGCGGTTTGACGGGTTTTTTAAACGAATAAGAAGTGCCATGTGATGTAATTGGTGTTTTGATAATACATTTGCATTTTAAACACACGTTTTTGTGAGAACACTCTGATAAAGTAGTGGTAAAAATAACACTATTTAGTGTTAAATATCTCCAGTGTGATTAATTAAACACCTCCAGGAGTGAAAAATACACTACTAGTTGTTAGAGTTCACTCAGAACATTTACAGTAACACTGTATCGGCGGTAATTCTAAGTGTAGATTACTTAAAGTGTGGATAGTTTAGTGTGACTCTATATATAACACAAAATGTGTTGGTTTTATCTCTTTAATGATCAAAGCCATTAGAAATGACATTTATGAAGATCATTTGCTCATTACGTGTGTAGATAACCCAGTGTGGATCTACAGTATATAAATGGTTTTGAGAGTCATTTCATCACTTGAAATTTTGCAGATTATTTCCTTGGTTTTAAACAGTTGTTTCATGCATCGTTTTACTAAAATACTTTCATTTAATTCATTTTTTTGTTTTTGTTTTTCATTTAATAATCCTCTCTTTAATAATCTGTGCCGTTGCGAATTCCATTTATGAGTAGAATGCGCTTAATGCGTGTGCTCCCTCACTGGGTCGTCTTTGATTTATAGTTGGCAATAGATTAAACATTTCCAAAGACTGGAAGTGAATTAGCTATTGATCCCCCGGTGGACTGGGTCACAGTGCCGACTGTAGGGTGATTTGTGAGGTATGAGCTCCGAGCAGGTTCGAGAAACTGAATTAGTGTTACTCATTACGCTTGATCAATGAGCAATGCAGATTTGACTCTAGCTGCTCAAGCCCGACGGACACAAAAGATGCAAAAACGGCGAGAGAATTGACGCTGGCCCCGTTCCAAACTAAACAGACCGAGGATGGGGTGCAGGCCGAGCTTTACTACCTGACAGCCAAGGTACCACCTGTTTGTCACGGTCGGTACACAGATTTTATTCCCCTCTTCCTTTCCATCTCTCCCTCCGCTCTTGGCGTGCGTTCTGAATGGGCATCTTGGAGCATCTGCGCCTGCCTGAGGCCTAAAGCTGTGGTAGATGTGGGTCAGAGCTGTAAATCCTGTGTGGTCTTAAAGCAAACAGCCATTGTAACTTCAGGAGTCACAGTAAAACCAGATGCCAGACATCGCAGATAGATCACACGAGCGCCATGCAAAACAATGAAGACAATAATGAAGGTCATAAGTCAAGTTAATGGTTTGCATGCCTTTCCTCTATGGCGCGCCGTTTTTCCAAACGCATGCCGAACCGGAATCACCCGTGGGCACAAACGCAAGTCCCGTGCTGCCCCCTGCTGGCCACGGCAGAAAACCCATCACTCTACTGGCGCTATTCTTCATTTGAATCCGGTTGATGACTCCATATCTTTATCTTATAAAACGAGTGAGATCAAGTGATTTCATCAACGCATTCTGGACAGCCGAGCGTATAATCGCAAGCACTCCACTTTCTGTCTTTAGAGGCAGGGACTTTGCATAATAAAAAAGGCAGAGCTGTGAGAACAGACTGTGTCGAGCCGTAGTTGAAACTGTCTCTCGGTCTCACCCACTCACCCACTCATGCTGAGGAGCTTTGAGGGCCGAGGGCTGTTAAATGAGGAGGGAGATAATGAGAGAGGCAGCAGCATGGTAATCAGCAGGCCTCAATTTCCTCACTGATGCTCCAGATTAGCACAACCTCACAGGCTCCCCAAGGCATTTTTTCATCCTCTCCCTCGCGTTAGAGAGCAGTGCAGATGAAAAGACGGACTGCTCCATCCAGTCTGCTGATAAATCCCATGCTGAGCCAACTATACATAATTGTGTTGACAATGCAAAGCATTTCTAGTGTTTTGATATCTTTATGGTCCATTGGTTCCACCTTAAGCCTCATACTTATCATTTATATTATATATTTTATATATATTTTATCATTATTATTATTATTATTGTTATTATTATTATTATTATTATTATTATTATTATTATTATTATTATTATCATCTGTTTTTCATTTAGTCTTTATAGTTTCCGCCTCAACAGAGTGGACAGAGTTTGTATCACGGGACACAAGAAACATTTCATTTCACTTCCACTACAGCTTTGCTACGGTATTAATTGGTAGATTGATTGATATTGAGCAAGAGCAATCCAGGGCAAGTTTTCCACTAAACGTCATTCATGACGTGTGAGAACTAAGTTTAAAAACCGCTGCTCTAACCATTGGACCACAACTGCTCTATTGATTCATTAAATGGTGGATTTAATTGGTTTAGTGGTTGGTTTGACTTTATTAATTTGGTTGATAGTTTGGTTTAGCTGGTTGGTTTATTGGTATTTTTGGTTTGAATGGTTTGTTTGATTTTATTTAATGGTTTGTGTGTTTGTTTAGTTGGTGGTTTACAATTTTCTTTTGTTAGTGTTTGGTTGTTATAGTTGGTTGTTGGTTGGTTGGTTGGTTGGTTGGTTGGTTGGTTGGTTGGTTGGTTGGTTAGAATTGTTGTGGATTATTGGTTGGTTGGGTTATTGGTTGGCTGGTTGGTTAGTTGGTTGTTAATTTTGGTGAGTTTATTGTTTGGCTGGTTATCGATTTGGTTGGTTTATTGATTGGTTTGTGATTTGTTTGCTGTTGGTATGTTTGGTTGGTTGGTGATTTGATTTGTTGGACTAGGTTGGGAGAGACTTTGGGTCCCTCTTGTGGCCTTTACTGAAATAGTTAGTCATATACTGTAGTCATTGCATATACACCTACTAGACAGGTTATTTTGGTCTGTAAAATAATTTACCCAATACAGCCCCTCAGGAAGTAGCAAGCATTGAGTCCTTAAGCATTGAGTCCTTATTGTAACTTAAATAATAAAAATCATAAACTTTCTATTAATGATCAAGCATTATTCAAGGAAACCAAAGTGACTCATTTGTTACATTCACAGAATGGTAAATAGTTAGTTAAGTCTTTTTATGTGTTTGATAAAGAATGGATGTTACCCCTGGATACAACCAAAAGCATTTTGTGATTTGTGTGATTTGATGTGTTAATGCAAGCTGAATATGGGGCATCATGCCAAGTGATTGTGTAACTGGATGAAACATTTTATCAGATAATTTCTAGCCTGACAATTAAAGCACTTAGTTTTCTTGACTTTTGTGGGCTCCCATAAAACATGTAAAGTGCAGCTGGATTTATTAGTTATTTCAGCACTCGTTCTTCAAAAGTTGGTGAAATCTATCCTCTTTTTTTGTTTAATTCTGCATGGTTGCCATGTGACAGACTTGTTGCTTCAAAAGAAGTATTAATTTCTCCACGTCTTTATTTCTAGCATGCCTTCGAGCAGGAATAGGCAGCTTTGGTCGACTGAGCTGCATGAACAATAGATTAACAGAGCTTATCGCAGGCAGCTACATTAACTTGCTGCTATTTTCACTGCAGTGTTACGTTTGCAAATAAATTTGGAAAAAAAATCTTCTATATTCCCAATTTCTTTTCACCTTTTGTAATTAACCTTGTTTTATTTTTTACAAATCAATTTCTTTTTCACCTTTAGTCATTTTCATATTTCTAGGGTTTGTAATTCAGATTGGTTGAATTTCTTTGTTGATTAAATCAAATCTGAAAAGGTTTTCAGATGTGTTTTTCATACAAGCCTATACGACACCTTTATTGTCATTACAGAATCCCTGACTGTAATCTTCTTCCATCCTGTGAGCACTGACTCAGTACTTTTCATTTTCCAACATCTGCAGTTGTTTGTGTACATAAGACATGTTTTCTGACAGTTTCATCATATAATTATTTTTCAGGATTATTATTATTTGAACTCTTTCTGTCCGAATGTAATGCTGATAGTTTTGTGGCATATTGATAGTGCATGGTAGTACAATATTAACTATAGGATTTCTTTACATCTATTTAGCATTTACATCTCTTTCATTCAGACGAAAGGTCAGCGTTAATTTACAAAACTCATTGCTTATATTTTATACTGAAGCATCTCTTTATAATTCAAGCTTTAAACATGCAGATCCATTATTTTGTATGTGGTTTCTAAAATATGATTATCACATTTGTGTATGATTGATATTATTATCTGTAAAAAATAATTAACAATTGGCATGAACATCGGCCTGCAGAAAATCATCAAATTAATGCTTCAAATATTTCAAAATAAAAGACACCTAAATTATTAAATTAATTTAAAAAAATTAAACAAACCTAAATTATTAAATTAATTACTGGTATTTAAAGTCTCAAACACTCATAATTTATAATTTTGTCACAATGTCAAAAACACACTCATGTGCAGTCATAAAGACTAAATGATAAGTAAAAATGCTTCATAAAATTGCGTCTGCATCCAAATGTGTCCTTTACTTTGATTTGAATATCTAGTGCAGTGAGTCAGTTAAGATCATAAAGGCCATGGATGAACTGTAGGGATTCCTGGTGTGTGAGATCCGGGACACACACACACACACACACACACACACACACACACACACACACACACACACACACACACACACACACACACTCGCACGCACACACACGCACGGGGAGCACGAGCACGTGGAGCTCAGGTGAGGCGCGAGCGCGGGTCTCATATCTGAGAAGCCGTGGAACAGATACGGGGATTATTATTCCAGTCATATGGGACAAGTTTAATACTTCCTGGATTAAACGCGCCGCAGCCCGGACGGACCACAGAACAGCCACGGGGCGCTGTGTTTACGGGGTTAAAAACATTTTATTGCCGGAGTGTTTTACAAAAGTGTTTTATTCACCTGTTATTTTATTCTAACATACTAGATTTTGCACATGCAAAGCATGCTCTTTCCAAGCCGGGTTTGACTCAAGCGAGTATTTATCGTCAGCCGTTTCTTATGGGCGAAGAGAAAAGTCGTTTGTCTTCTTTTCGCTGTCATGATCACGACGCGTCCGATCCGGAGCAGGAGAAGCGATGGGCCGAACTCTTTGACCAGCTGGATCTCAATAAAGACGGACGGATTGATGTGAACGAACTGCGCAGCGGATTAAACGCCAGGGGGATTGTTCTTAGAGAAGTGGACGAGGTAGGTCGTTATACAAGCACTTTTCGTTCCCGTGAGTTGAGTTTGACAGGTGTCAACTACATAGAAAGCACGCGCACATTTGCAACGGTTTATTTGCTGGATTCCATCAGGGCCACGTGACACGAGCGCGACAAAACCATAAAATACGGCGCCTTTTACCTAAAGATAAGGGATCCCGTGTTACTTATTCAAGACTTGGACTCACCTCACTGCAATATTGAGAGCCTGCAGACTGAGTTCGGTTTCTTGAGGGAAGTTGGGTGACATCGCCTAGTTTAGTGCAGACGTTTTTCAAGGAAGTATATTGTGTATCGCTCTATCTTGAGATATTACGTCAATTTCCCTAACTGCTATTTTATTTGCGGGTCATGGGAACCTGGATGTTGAAGGTGGAATATACACCCTGGATTGGAGGCAGACCAATCGCAGAGCTCGACAGACACACACATTCACACTCTCACTCACATCTATGGGCAATTTCACAAACTCTCATTCACCTGAACACATGCTTTTTCACTGTGACCCAGGAAGGCCTTGACCCAGACTTGTCTCAAGACCGAATCTGGTCAAATTACTTTACAGTCATTTATCCAAAGCGACTTACAAAAAGAGGAGCAAGTGAAGTAATTTGTCTAAAATAGGCTACAGTAGATGCTCTCAAAGGCTATATAGAGAAGCTTACTAGACAGAACAGCATGACAGTCAGTGTGTATTATACCGTGGCTTTAAGAGGGTGTGTTTAAAGTGTTGATGCTGTTCTGCATCTGGGAAGTAATAAACCAAGAAGTGAGTTACAAGAGCTCGACTGTGTCTGCGTGTGCTTATTTCTCTTACCACATGAACTCACAAATATATATAAAAAGAGTAAAACACAGTGAACCCACATTTTTTACTTTTTTTAATCAGTGTCAAGGTGCTGATGAAAGAGCTCAGATTTTAGTGCTTTTTAAACGTTGAGAGATGGTTGTAGACTTCCCATCTCTCAACAGGAATAGGTAAATTGTTCCACCAGAATGCCGCCTTTATGCGCTCTCCACTCTGCCACCCTAAAACAATAGTATCAGAGAGAATCAAGTTTGTTGCTATGGCTAAGAATATTTTTCAGTGTTGTATAATCCACACTACTTTGTGAAAAACAAGAGATTATGACTACCAATTAATCAACAACACACATTTTAATGCTATAAGTATTAAATTTGCATTTTTGCTCCTTCTGGGCATGAGTATGGAAGCAAATTAAAAGGAAGTTTCCAAACTCCCTCAGTAATCATTCTTTTCCCCTTCATTTGTTTCACGCTTCTTAGATTGTGCGTTCAAGTGACACAAATCATGATGGCCATCTGGACCTGGAAGAGTTCACGCAGTATCTACGCACGCACGAGAAGGAGCTCAGACACATGTTCCACAGCCTGGACCGCAACAATGATGGTATTGCCTGCATGAATCCAGTAAAAACACTGAATTATTCATCAACATCTAGTAAAGTCTGAGCTTTACTATAAAAAAAGATTAACATGGCTATTATTTTATTGTACAACTAATATAAAAAGAAATTGGCCCATTGACATTCTACATATCGTAGTCAAGTGAAGTTTGAATCTCAACGCCTGCGTGGCTGATCCATTTTCTGTGATTTCTTTTTAACTTAAATAAGTCAAACACAAAATGTAATGCTTATTTCAGAGAATAACAAACGTAAACAGTGTTGCAAACACAAAAACTGGATGTAAACACACAAAAAGGTAATAAATAAAAATAAACTCCCACGCTAACCTTTGACTCATAGTTACTGATAATAGCTGATAATTTACACAATGTTTTTTTTCCTCTTTTGCATCACATTTTCAACAATACTGTAAAAATAATATAAAAATAAAATAATTCTAAAAATCATGTTGAAAGAAAAAAATTAAGTGTTATATCAATTCAGGTCACATAGATGTTGCCGAAATCCAGCAATCCTTGCACAACCTTGGTGTAAATGCTTCAGCAGAACAGGCCTCCAGAATCCTGCAGAGGTTAGAGCAGCAACACTCCTTTAGTATCTTACAGTACTGTAAAGTAATAGACACTGTATATTCCATGCGTAAAAAATGTTTCTGGACATCTTTCAGCATGGACAGAGACGGCACCATGACAATCGACTGGAGCGAGTGGAGGGACCACTTCCTGTTTAACCCTTTGCACAACATGGAGGACATTGCCCACTACTGGAAACACTCTCTGGTCAGAACTAAGATTAGATTTTTTTGTGCAATAAGTAAATATCACCTCATTTGTTTTATGAATGGTGTGTAGATGTTGGACATTGGAGAGCAGCTGACTGTGCCCGATGAGTTCTCGGAGAAGGAGAGACGCTCGGGTGTGGTGTGGCGACAGCTGATGGCTGGGGCGATGGCGGGGGCTGTATCGCGAACAGGAACGGCTCCACTCGACCGGCTGAAGGTTTTTCTGCAGGTTTAGAAAAATTGTGCTTTTATGTCTGAAATAACAGCCTTCAATAGTCTTTAAAACTTCCGGAAGCTTTCTGTTGCAGTGAAGCATGTGAAGGGAATGAACAGCGTAGGACTTTTAACAGGTTTATGGCTCTAGTGGTGGCAGTTTGTGGAGTGGCTTGAAGAGAATGGTTCAGGAGGGAGGCTGGAGGTCTCTCTGGAGAGGAAATGGCATCAACATCCTCAAAATTGCCCCCGAGTCAGCTGTGAAGTTCATGGCTTATGAGCAGGTAAAAGCACTGGCATCAGATCTATCAGTATTTGCTGAGCCTAATTAGGAGCCTGTGGTTTTACGTGCATATTCATGAAATAAATGGTGTCTTTTCTTTTCGGTCCAGATCAAATGGTTGATAAGAGGAAGCAAAGAAAGTGGAACACTGAGAGTTCGAGAAAGGTTCATTGCAGGATCCTTAGCTGGAGCTACAGCTCAGACTATCATTTATCCGATGGAGGTGAATTAAAAATGAAGAAAATAATACAGTTTTTATATGTCCATCCATCCATCTGTCTATCTAGCTAGCTCTCTATCTGTATAATTACCCATCCATCCATCCGTGTGGCAGACTTCCTTAGTTTCTCCCTTTCTCCTCTTAGGTGCTGAAGACTCGGCTGACCCTTCGGAAAACAGGACAATACTCTGGACTAGCAGACTGTGCCAGACAGATTCTTCGAAAAGAAGGGGTACGTGCTTTCTACAAAGGCTATGTGCCCAACACACTTGGCATCATCCCTTACGCTGGCATCGATCTGGCCATCTATGAGGTATGCTCATGTGTAGGCGAGCTTTTGAGTTGTGCTTTTGCTGGCAATTATTGATTTTGCCCTTGCTTTATATTTAGCGACAGTCTATAAAAAACATTTTGTGTTCATATCTGTCTTGCATTTATTGAATCATTGGGTTTATTTGTGCAGACTCTGAAGAGTGCCTGGCTGCAGAGGAACTGCACTGCTGACCCCGGAGTTCTGGTGCTTCTGGGATGTGGAACGGTGTCAAGCACATGTGGGCAGCTTGCTAGTTACCCGCTAGCTTTAATCCGCACACGCATGCAAGCTCAAGGTGAGATGCAATCAATTCTCTTCAAACTGTTACAGTACATATATATATAACAATAAAACAATACAAAACAGAACATTGGACGTCTGACCTTCATGACTGTTCTTTTCTGCAGCATCAACGGATGCTCCTCAGCTGTCAATGCTGGGCCAGTTCAAGCACATCGTGGCACAGGATGGCATCGCAGGACTTTACAGAGGCATTGCGCCTAATTTCCTCAAAGTCATTCCGGCCGTCAGCATCTCTTATGTTGTTTATGAGCATATGAAGAAAGCTCTGGGGGTCAGATCCTAAAGTCTGACAGAATTACCATGAAAACTGGACCTTAGCATGATACAATATTGTTTTTTTACTAAATAACTGGCATTTTAAGATGGTGTCTGATTGTAAAAGATTAATGGTTATTATTGGAATGTCTCTCTGATGCGCAGCTTTAGATTCTCAGGATTGTTTTACCTGCTGTATGTTTTCTCTCTGAATTTTATATTATGTATTTTTTTTTTAGAGTAGTGCCTTAAATTATAGAGAATGGGACTGAGAAGCTTGAATAGACTTTTGCACAGATCTGATTCTGATGCGCATTATTTGATGAAATTAAAGTCTTTGTGATTTGTCATTAAGGGTTATATTTACTAATATACTTACTAGTTTAAGTAAAGAATGTGTCTATATAATTTATAATTATTTATTGTACGTACGTACTTGGATTGTACGCTCGGATGAAAGATACAGACAATGTTGCTTTTAACACGACAGCGCCATCTAGAGGACGGAGAACAATAAAAACAATTTAAAAACGTTTGGTCGTTGGAATAACTTTATTGTTATTAATTATTATTATTTTTTAACAAAAAGGGAATATCAAAAGTGGTGTGCATGCGTTTATAGTAAATCAACCAAAAATCGAACCAATAAGCACAATAGAAGAGGCAAGGAACAAAGTTGTATTCAATTTTCAAATGAATATTCTGAAACAGATTAAAGTGCTATTCACCTCCTCTCCCGATGTGGCGCTGTGAACGATTTGTATACGACCATCATGAAAAGGCGTCGTCATGACGAGCGCGCGCCATTTTCTTTCCTCTAATGTTTTTGTAGGTAGCAGTGTGGTGGTTTCGTAAAGGACCTGTATTAAAGCCATGGGGAGAAAAAAGAAGAAGCAGATGAAGCCATGGTGTTGGTATCCTTGTTCAGAGACGAGCCTAAAGTAGAACCGAAGTGGTTTTCATTTTGCTTTTAATCGGTACAGCGCTACTTCCGGACAAACGTGCGCTAACGCATTGTTCGCGTGGTTGTGAGATCTAGGCCGCGAAGAGCCGTTCATTAAGAACATAGTTTTTGTGGTGAATGTTAATTTTTAGATGTATTCTATGGCTTTGTAACACACTGTTACAAAAATAACATTGAGGTTTCAAATTTAAGCTTGTACTTAATAATGTTTGACACTTGGCTATACACAACCTAGCGCGGCACTGGAACAAAATGCAAAATGTGTTCATGATGGGTTCATTTTTCTATATCATTGTGATTCGTGTGATAACCAAATTATATACTATATAAATGATCAGATTCGATTATGGGAGTTTCCATATTATTGCGGTTGCGAAACGTCGTGAGGACGTCGGACTGTACTTTACTCTACATTCCGTCGCCTGCAGTTTTATTGAAACGATTCACGATCGACTTTTCCATCAAATGTATGACTTTAACAACAACAATCTTAGGTATTGCAACAGGGATTTTGACGATGAAAAGATTCTCATCCAGCACCAGAAGGCCAAGCATTTTAAGTGTCACATATGCCACAAAAAGTTATACACAGGCCCTGGTCTGGCCATCCACTGTATGCAGGTTTGTAGTTGGTATAATGTTCAATTTTGTTCCTCAAACGTTTCATGTTGTTGTTTCCCCAAAGGTTCACAAGGAAACTATTGATGGTGTTCCAAACGCAATACCGGGAAGGACTGACATAGAGCTCGAGATCTATGGAATGGAGGGCATTCCTGAAAAAGACATGGATGAGAGAAGACGTGTACTTGACCAAAAATCACAAGGTAAGTTTTATTACACTGCGGAAGCTGTGAGGTGGGATTTATTTTTTGTATCTTGTTTGAATTTTTTTTCTTCATCATTTGAATATCACTTATTCTTTAATGTAAACTGCAGCTGGGTGAAGATTTCCTAATGCGTACTATGCGGATTTGTAACTGAACTTTCATATACTTTGACTACAGATAATCAGAAGAAAAAGCAGAACCAAGACGACTCTGATGATGATGACGATGATGACGAGGCTGGGCCTTCCTTCCAGCAGCCTACAGTGGCCGCACAGCCTCAGGCAGTCTACACTCCTATGTCCCAGCCTGGAATGGGTCCTATCCCGGCGCCAGGGATGCCACCTGGCGGCTATGCAGGTTTGCTTGCATGAAAAATAATTTTGTTTCGATTACAGCTTGTAATGTATTTATAATATTTGAATGTGTTAATAAAGGAATGCCCCCAATGATGCCTGGTGTTCCCCCAATGATGCCTGGTATGCCCCCGGTGATGCCAGGAATGCCGCCAGGGTATGGTGTTTTATAATCATACAATGTTTACATTTTAAATGCCCTGCATAACACACGCTTAACATTTTAATTTTTTTCTAAATAGCATGATGCCAATGAGTGGGATGATGCCCCCTACACACGGAATGCCTCCAATGATTCCTGGCTTGCCACCAGGTACACTTTTGCTACAGTATATTACACATGATGCAGTACGTGAAGGTTTTAACGTTTGTTCCTGTCAGGAATGCCACCTCCTATGGGCCATCATCCGGGTATGCCCCACATGGCTCAGGTGCCCCCTGTTGCCCGGCCTGCCGTGCCCGCTGTCACAGTGTCCACGGCTCAGCCCGGTGTCTCCAAGCCGCTGTTCCCCAGTGCTGGACAGGTTTGTGTGGATGTAGTCTTTTTTTTTTTTTTTTTTTGCATTTGCATTTGCTACTGTGTCTTGATCTGTTCTTTTTTTTTTTTTTTTGTATTAAAGAAAAGTGGGTTGGGGTTTGCTCTCTGTCGAAGACTTTGTCTGTAGTTTAGTGTTTATTAAGTAACAAATCAAAAATTGCCTACTTGGTCTTGATCTGTCTTTTTGTTATTTATTCATTTTTTTTTTCAAATTAGTTTAACAAATAATACTTGTTGAACTTGATGTATACAAATATTTTTTCATACTGTATTCATATTATAACTGTTATTCCTTCTAGCTTGCAGCTGAAATGCAGATTAAAAACAATCCCATATTAGACACATTTGTATACACAATTTTTAAATGCATATGCATTTTTATGTGTACATTCTACTCTAGTTCACGACCTGATCAATACTATAAACCAGGAGGATTTTACTAAAGCTAGGGTGTTTGCTTTGCTCTTTCTCCATGCTGCAGATGGGGACTCGAGCTCCCAGCACAAGCTCGCCCTCCTCCAGTCTGGACACTTTGTCAGCTTCCTCTAAGCCACTGTCTCAAGTATGCCGCAGCTCGCTGCTTTATATAGTGATGGCATGCCACTGCAGACAGACTTTACCTGCCAGAAGTCTATTGTAGAGGATCAGAAACTGAAAACTGCTTCTGTGGTTTATTTTTGTGCTTTAAAGACATTTTCAGTTGTTGTTATTATTAAGCGATTAGTTGTTCTGCAGATTACATCGCTTAGCCTGTACACGCTTGACTTTCCGAATATTGTAGCGTCTGTTCAACCTGCAAGGAGCATCATAGACCGTTGCATGCATTTACAGGAAGGGTGCACTTTGTTTAATGTTGACATCATCAAATAATCTCAAATGTCATGCTTTTTTTTCCTTTACTCGTTTTCTAAAGAACTTGTAAAATCAATCTAGTAACTATGCAAGGTTCTGATATTTTAACTCATTTTCAATGACTTTGACAGTCTGTCATCAATTCAAAGTGAGCTCAACTGCTTTCGAGATGTTGATCTATTGTGTTTTTGTATCCTCATCCCTGTGTCTCCGCAGGTCCAGCAGACTGGTTCAGGTGGAGCGGTGAGCTCCTCTATCCCTCCTTCCGCTGCTTCCAAACCAACATTCCCGGCCTACACCCAGTCCTCCACATCTGCTGCTAACCCCAGCAGCGCTGTGGCTAAACCAGGCACCCCCGTCACAAGTAAGCCAGCTACTCTCACCACCACCAGTGCAACCAGTAAGTTGATCCACCCTGATGAAGATGTCTCGCTGGTAAGTGCCCGTCTTGATTGTGGGTTTGTTTCTTTGCAAGGGTCCTTGAGCTTTGCCAGACTGCTAGAGATCAAAGTGGGGGCTTTTAATATGTATTAACCTCTGTTGTAGGAAGAGCTGCGTGCTCAGCTTCCGCGTTACCAGGGTAAAATCCCTAATGCGGGACAGGCTCACATTTCTTCCCCGCCGGTGGGTGGTGTGATGCCGCCTCAGCAAGGCCTTTCAGCGCAGCAGCCCGGGGTCAGGCATCCCATGCAAGGTGGTCTGCATTATTTACAACACTGTCTGTGAAGGTGTTGCTATCAATACTAACATCGTTTTTTATTTTTAAAAACAAGCATTTAATATTCACCTGAGCAGCGGGTGTTTCTGATTATTGACGGAGATGTCAGTGATTAATTCCAGAATAATTGTGGATCTGAAAATGGAGCCACAGAACCCATTTAAACAAGTTTGGCATCAACGTTTTAAGCTTTTTCTCTTTACTACTCAGTCCACTTATCTCTTTCAAAACATATTAAAAAACTAGTGTTTGGTTCCATGTGGCAGGATATACCGGTTATGTTCAACCGTTTTTTTTTTTTTTTTTTT